>JAOQMS010094495.1:0-19269 GCA_027563885.1 Erythroxylum longipes | reverse complement strand
TGGACCTGAAGCAAGCAAGTTAAGCAAGTTTACATGAACAAGAGCAAAAGTCAAGCAAGTTAAGTGCAGGAGTTAGAATCCGGAGACGGGATCCAATAGATGTGATATCTGAACAGAATCCGGAGACGGGATCCAATAGATGTGATATCTGAACCCGAATGTATGCATGTATAAGAGTTAGGCTCCGAACTCGGGGTCTTGACAGATGTGGTATCAGAGCATGAAGCATGATGAGGTTAAACTCCGGTAACCGAGTCTGACAGATTATGGTATCAGAGTAAGCATGCAAGTAAGAGTCAGACTCCGGAAATGGGGTCTGACACATTGAGTTCGCAAAACTCACCAAAAATTCGCAATATTTTTTCAAGCTTCGAAGAGTTACCCCGTTAGGCTAACGGGAGTATAGCCTCTGCACCCAAGTAAGAGATAGAGGTCGGGATCAATTTGCATCTGCATTAGTATTTCCCTTTTTTTTCAAAATATATATTCACAAGTATTTTTCAATGTGTGTGTAAATGATTTCGTAATGTAGTGGTTGTGACATTGTGTTTGAAAATGTTTATGAATAAAAGTGGGACCAATTTATTTATTGATTTTTTGCAATATGAGTGCATTGTTTTAAAAGAAAAGAAATTTCTGTATTGAATTTGATTGAGTGGCTATTCTAGCATGCCACCGTTGTGGGGTACGCACTCGGACATCACTCAGGATGTCGGGTATGTGTCTTACTAGAGTGGAGTGCTACAGGTCCATTCGGTGATATGTACCTATTTATCCTTTAATGACTATTAAGTTTTTCACCACGGTACGCTATAATCCTAAAACGGATGTATTCTAGTTTAGGTTAGTTGGCAATGTTCATAAACTTGTTTATCATGTTATTCGTGGACTTTTCTATTTATCGAACACAAAAATTTTAGATGATCACGATGACTTTGATATGGATAATTACTAGAAAAATCTAATGGGTGAAGCAAATTTTGATCTCGAAATGCACCAAATACTTTAATAGAAAGCACCGAGCATTTACTTTTGCATAAATTTATATGCTTAATGGTTTTCAATAAAACTGAAAGTAATAAATGCTCGGCCAAAGAAATTTTTTTCCTTTGATGCATGGATCGAATAATCAAAATCAATACTCCTTGTTAGATTATTCGATCGATAGTGAGTATTATGAATAAGAAGAGCTCTTACTTTGGCATATCTCATATTGTCACTGCTTTGGCTTTGTTTTACAACTATAATGTTGATAGTGTACATACAACTCAATACGATATGTTTGACATATCTTATTTGAGGCACTTTGAAATTTTGGAGCTTCATTATATGGAACTCTGAAATCCTCAGACACACAGTATAGTGAAGAATAAGAAGGGCAAGGATACAGCTACTTCCCAACCCTCCACATCCCAAGCAGTCCTGGAGCCACAAGAAGAAGTAGTGGAAGAGGAACCAACTGCACCAGTAGAGGTATATAGATTTTAAGAAATCCTCGACCAGATGACCTGTAATCATTAGCACATGACATTGTAAATTAACAAGCTCGACACTCAGATAAGGCAAGTCCACAAGGAGCAGCGGTACTTGAAGAAAAAATTTCTCAAGTTCTTTAAGAGGAATAATTTTGAAGCCCCTTCACTAACACCATTGCCACCCCAGTCTCCATAAGCTTTTTTTTACCCTAAACTATTAAATTGTGCTAATTTATTTTGTTCGGTTTGATTTCTCGTATTTGGTTTAATGTCTTTTGTTTGGTTTGATTTCTTTTGCTTGGTTTCAAGTCATTCGCTTAGTTTGCTGTCTTTTGTTTGGTTTGCCGTCATTTTTCTTATTTTGTGGTTGCCTTATCACATCGAGTACAATGTGTTCTTTAAGTGTGGGGAGGTGACACTTGTGTTGTCAATTGCATTGTTTTAATCACTGTTTGCATTTTATAAATAAGATGCATGTTTAGGCATATCATGTTGTTTTGTGTTAAGAAATGGAACCGCACTTGAATTATTTTGATTGGTATTGCCATGAGATTCTGTCATGCTAGTTGGAATTAGATTGAATGCATGCTTGCACTTGGATTATGCTACTTGAGTAGAAAGTAAACCATATAGAGTGATGAAAAGTAGTTGGTTACATTAGCTTACTCATAATTTGACGTTTAGGCAACAAGGTAGTGTAGAGATGCATAATGAATTTTTATTTGAGCCAATATGAGAATTGAGCCTATATGACTCCATCTATAGTCATTCTATTTCTTTGTTGTGTGATGCTTCCTTAGGTTATTACCTTCAGTACTTGCTTTGAATCAGTTTGAGTCTACTAGATGCATGCTTAATAGAGATGGTTAAGGCCCTTTTGTATTAACCCTTGGCTTAAATGACCTACCCTTTTATTATCCCTTGCCACCTTTGTTGAACCTTAACCATTTTGTTTCTTGAAAATACCCAAAAATTTTAAAACCTGAAACCCCATTAACCTACCCATTCACAAGCTTAGTAAAGTATTAAGTAATGCATTAGTTGGGATCGTTGTGAAAATTTTTACCGAGATGAGGTAAGGATACTTTTGCTTTTGAATCACATTGTATTTAGTTGCTATTTTAGTCATAGTTTCTTCCATATAAAAAGAAAAAAGAAAATGAAAAAATGTTGAAAAAAATAAAAGAAACGAAAAGGGAAGAACACTTGAGTAACATTAATAAGTGCATAGTAGTAGTAAAGTTACAATTGTGTATCTAGAAATTATATTTTGTTATCCCTTTTACCCATTTTTTACTTTACAAATGCTTGTGTTAAACCCTTTACTCTCTTTACCCACCTTAACCTTACCACATTACAAACCTAAACAAGTCCTTTTGATTTATTCATGCATGCAATCATTGTAGAGGAGAATTGTTGTATTAGTAAGCCTATGGTAGTGTAGTTTCCTATAGGAAGTTTAAGCGAAACATTAACCATCAAAAACTTGAGAGAAAAACCATAAAAAAGATTCATTTTTCATTTATACTTATCTTTGAGTGATTGTGCCGTATGTTGAGTTTGCTTATGTACACTAATGAAAATTAGTCATAATATGTGTAGTAACTTGATATTTGAGTTAGCGAAAATTTGAGGGATTGTATGCTTTGATCCTTGTGAAAATGAAGTGATGGAGTTGATTGGTTATATTTATTTTACTTAAGGATAAGTAAAGATTTTAGTGTAGGGAAGTTGATACTTATGCCTTAGTTTATGTTTTTTTAAGTATTTGGCATGTGTTTCTTGCATAATAGTTTATTATTGTTATATTTTAGGATTCATTTTGTATGTTTTCGTTTAGTTTGATCTTCATTGTTGTTCTTTTATGTTTGATGGTAATTTAGGGTAAATTGATTATTTTGATTTAGGAATGGAGGTTGGCAACTTGGAGATTGAGCTAGAGACTAAAAGAGGAAAAGAAGAGGAAGCATTTTGTTGCAAAATCCCACAATCGTGGGATGTTTAATCGGAGAACATATGCGGGGTCACTTAATTTTTAGGTTTTCTGGACTATATAAGATATTAAACTTCTATAGAAGAAGGAGGACTTGAACCCTTTGTTTAAAAGAGCCTCTATAAGTGCAAAATCCATATTTAGAGTCTTGAGGAAGGTCGAGATTCAAGGATCATCAATCATAATTAGGAAAATAGCACATCAACACTAGAATTTCCAGATTCGGGCAAAGAAGAGAAGGATTTTTCTTTATTTAATTTTCTATAGTTTTTATCTCTTCTAGTCATTGTAAGATGGAATATTTGAATGTTGGTGATGTTATAGACACCATGAGTGGCTGATTTTTTTTTAGGGATTACTTTTGAACTATCTTATTAAACTCCTATTTTATTGATTTAAATGAAAGATGTCTTTGGTAAATGTTGATTATATGCATATACCTTGCAATAAATTGAGAGATTAAGTAGGGTAATCTGTGTAGGATCGTACAACGAGAGTTGGCGTTCTATAGACCTACATTCATCACGTTAATTGATTAGTTAAAAGAGAGATTTTGGCTATTTTAATTGATCACCCATAGGATAACTTAATAACTCGTTAAATTGGGTAGATTGAGAGATTTCTTAATCAACTTCACTTAATTCGATTAGGGACAATTAGTTACACCTTGAAAGAGGGTAGTTAATGCATTTGAACATCTCAGGTGAGTCACAATTCAATTATAAAATAAGAGGGAGACAGGATAAAAGAAAGTGATCTTTATTCTTTTAAACCTTTAATTCCAATTTTCTGCATTTTAGTATTATCAATTGTTCATTGTTAGTCATTTAATTTTAATTTAATTTTCTAGATTATTTCCATTAAACAATTTCGTTTCTTAAACAAAGATTAATATGAATTAAGTGGTGCCTAACCATCAATCCCTGTAAGATCGATATCTACTTTCTAACTACAAGTCACGACCCATATACTTGCAAATTTTGAGCGTAAAACTAGTAGATTATTTTGTAAATCAATACACCCATCTTTTGGTTATTAATTTGATCTTCACTCTCGGGTTCCTTAGGTCCCCTTGAAATTGTCATATATAATGTATGTTATTAATGAAAGGGATGGGTTCTCTATCTAAAGGTCTCCTTCTTAGCATAAAATAAATAAGTGCACTTTTTAGAGTCCTCCTACCTAGCTCAAGCTAACCTAAAGTAGTGCTAATTATTAACCAAAATTAAACAAACACACACAACACAATCAATTAATAACAAAAACTAAATAAAAAATAAGCAAACAATACAATAAAACATGTATGCATGAATAAAAAAACACAATCAAAATCCCTTAAGCAATTAAAAAAATTAATTCAAGTTCAAACGATTAAACACCTCCCCGGCGACAACATCAAAAAACTTGTTTTGCTTGAATAAGTTATAAAAATACCTAGGCTATCCTACTCATAAGGGGTAGTTGTAGTGATTACCCAGGTCATCTCCCACAGAGGCGAAATTGGTTAACTTATATTAATTTTGAATGAAAAATAAAAACAGATGTAATCCTAAACATTCTATCCCGTTTGTTGAGTGAAGGTTTTAAAATAGAATCATAAATTAGTTTGAAAAGTAAATAATTCAACCGGAAGCAAAGACGAATAGATTAATCGAAATGGAAGACTTTTGAGAATTAATTTCACTAATTTAATCTCATATGCGTGATTAAGGGAAATGATTGGTTAGTTGTATTACTAAAATTAATTATTAGGTTCTAAAATAAACTCAAATAATAGATTAAATCTAGCTTTTGCGTTCGATAAGTCATTATCAGAATTAATTATGGAAACCCAACTACTAATTACCACTAAAGTTAATATATTTCTAATTCATAACTTAAGCATATATATTTTCTAGTTCCATATTAAACTTCTCCTCTCGGTCCTTCATTTAATACTAAAATGATGCAAAGTTTAGTCATGCTATTTCATCCATTCAGCTTAAAAACCATAACAATAAGACAACCAAGCTGTGACTCAATCATGCATAGTCGACTAAAATAGCTACATTAATTCTCAAGAAAAGAAATCATCCCATCTTGGATGTCATAAGATTCATCATCATTAAACCCTTAAATCCCATCTTTAGCAGCATAACTGAAGTATTTAAGTAGTAAATCAAGTAAATAACCAATTTAAACTGTTAAAAGTTATACAGTATGGGTTTGGTTAAGCTAGTAGAATAAGAAATCCAGTAAACAATAGAGTGTCATAACACTGCAATAAAATAACTAAACTTAAAGCTATAACTAGTGATGAGTCTAGGTCAATCCCATAGAGATTAAATCAAATCACTTTTCTAAATTATATTTATATGTATATAGAGGGTTTGGTTTAACGCAATTAAGAAAACAAAGTAAAATTGAACTTATGAAAAAAAAACCAAATTAAACAGCATAAAAGTGAGAGAATTGGTGAACAATTTTGGAATCCGGTTTTTAGTTCATTCTTATCTTACACACAAATAAACATACTTCATTGTATTATTGTTTTCAAACCTCTCTTAGAAACTATTGATCATAGATTAACAACAAGCCTTGTTAGCCCCCGTTTTCCCTCAGATCGTGGTTAATTAAAGTAAGCTTTTTAACTAAACCTAACTATCGAACAACCTAGAACATGCTCTTTAGATTTATTTAGAAAACCACATTACGAATAGGGAAAACAGACTCATCTAGGAAATAATCACACAAGCTCAGGTTATTTAACCTATATTACGTTATCCCTAATGATTCAATGTCATTATTTGCCACAAATGAATCCAAAACACAACTATTACGTATCGTATTTGAGATTCAAACGATAGGTTTATATAAAAACAATCTAATAGAAGCATTCAGATTATCCTTATATAAATATCCAATTTAATAAGCAAAGGATGACGTAAACAATCCCTAAAGTGAGAAGGATTCAACAATACAAAATGACGATATGCTTAAATGTGATCCTTGGCGTTGATTTCACCTCCAAATAAAAATAAGGAAGACTAGCCCTCCATAAATCCCAAAAAGATAAGCTTTTTGCCCTTTCCTGTGCCTCCAAAGCAATATTCCCCTCTTTGGCTACTCAAAATGTAAATTTATAGCAAAAACTAGGTTTGTGGGTATATGCACATTTAGGTGCATGACCATGCATCCAACCATGTAAACCAATCACACACGCAAGATAGTGCATTTTACACTGCATGGTGAATTTTTCATGTCTTGCATTTTCCCTTCCCATCTTCACTCTAATCCAGCTTCTTCTTATTCCATGAAGAAAATTGAGTTTGAAATCAAGAGAATGGTTTAAATAATGTACTTTTGACTCATTTTAGCTTTTAAACTTTCATGTTGTACCTAAAACCAAATATAAACTAAAATAAGTTTCTTAAGTATTTCATATCACTAATCACTAATGGGCCGTTTAGTTCAAGGAATGGAATAGATCAAGAATGAAATAGTTATTATTAGGAATAGAAATGACGAGGAATAGAATAAAATAGGCATTACTTTGTTTGCTTCAAAGAATGAAATAGATGAAGAATTTCTATGCCAGTGTTTAGTTTGAAAATATAAACTTGAAATGACAAGGAACAAGTAACAAAAAGACCAAAATATCGTTATCCTTTATTATTATTATTATTATTATTATTATTATTATTATTATTATTATTATTATTATTTTATTATTATTGTTATTATTATTAAATTCCTTATTATTATTAATAATTTTGTTGTTATTATAAATAAATTTATTATTCATAATAATAATAATTTATATTATTATTATTAATATTTGACTTATTATTATTATTATTCTTATTATTATTAAATTTATTAATTATATTTATTATTATTATACTTAAATTACTTAATCATATTATTGTTATTATTATTATCCTTATTGCTATTAATTTTCTTGTTATTATAATCAAAATTATTATTGTTATTAATAATAATTATTATTATTATGCTACTTATTATTATTTTAATATTATTAATTTTACTAATTATATTCTTATTAATTCTTATTAATGAAATTTATTATTTTTATTAATTATATTTATTTTTATAATGAAATTTCTTATTATTATTAAATTTCTTATTCTTATTCTTATTCTTATTATTTATTATTATTATTAATATTAATTTGATACACAGTAAGCACTATGAAGATTTCAAACTCACGATTCTCTACTTTCTGATTTACATGTCACTAGCAAGTTGATCGTCTAACCCATCAATTATATCACATTCAGATAGTAAAAAATTTCATTAAATTTGTCCAGAGAGTGATATAAACCACCTTGTTTAGGAAATTCTCAACTCAAGCTTGAAAGCTACTCATTTCACAACACAACTGTGCAACCTCCTAAACCATCATTTTCCGATAGAAGTTCATTACTTTCCTCTTCCAAGGTGTTCAAAACTCATAAACGATCAAAACCTAGACGTTCAATCCAACGTAACAAGAACCAAACCCAGACCTTCAATTCCCAACTCAAGCTTGAAACCTACTCATTCCACAACACAACGTGCAAGAATCGACGTGGTTTTCAGGTTTGTAGTAGAGATGAAAGAAAGCGGTGGTGGCTTGTTGGAATCGCGATTGTGGCGGTGAAGTGATGGAGAATAAAGGAGGGCTTGTGAGAGTGTATAAGAAGCATGAGTCGCCATGATTGTATCGATGTAGAGAGAGAGAGTGAGGTGAGCGAGACGAGTGAGAGGTCTGCGTGCGTGAGTGAGTGAGGTGAGAGAGACGAGTGAGATGTTTGCGAGTGTGAGTGAGTGAGGTGAGTGAGAATAAAGAGGGGTATGGGATTGTCCAAAATTCGACGAAAGTTATTCCCAACTGCGTCGAATACGTAAAGATGGAGGGGGTGTCTTTGCCTATTCCTCAAATTGAGAAATGCATATTCTAAAGCAATGTCATTTTGCGCGCAAAAATTTAACCAAACACGGGAATACATAATAGGTAAGAATAGGAGGGTAATAGAATTTCTATTACCCTTAACCAAACAACTTGTTAAGGTTTTTGAGTGCTTTTAATGATTGTAGTTCAAAGCTGCATCTGTTACTTTGATTGTTGAGTGTCTCATTGTTGATAGTCCTCGAGGACAAGAGCCTCAAAGTTCGAAATGCTCTAAGCAACAAGTGGAAGTTTTCATCCATGTTAAAATTATCCACGAACAACTCTTTCAATTTATTTAGATCATCTTAAATTGCATAACAAATTTCAAGACAAAAAGAAAAATAATTTAACAACTGCATAATAATAAATGCTTAATAACCAGTAAATTTTTAATTATAAACTTTAGTTACCATGTGGAAATAATAATCCATTAAATTATTAGATTCTAGATGAAGAGACTTAAGGTTTCTGAATACTTTTAATGACTGTAGTTCAAAGCTGCTCCAATTACAAACCCTAGCGGAAAGCCAAATGACACTTATGTTGCTTGAACTTTGGGTATCTATCACCGACAAATAAACAACGTAACATAGAGAAAGCATTATTCTCATAAACTTAGCATAAACATATCTGCTGATGTTTTAACCATTGAAAATTAGTTTTAATCCATTAGTTCCTTAGTATAGTTAGTTTCGTTTCTCTTATCATTCTTTGTATTAAAAATAAAATTAATAAAAATTATTCAAATTTTGTATAAATTTATACTTTCAGAAAAAACAAACTTCTCACAATTATTGTCGCTTAAGTCTAACTCCTCCAAGTTAGGTATTTTGATCAAATATGGTAAATAATAGAAAGAAGTTTTTAAATATATATCATAATAATTATGTATTATAATTAAAAATTTTATAAATTAGGCATTAAAAAATAAAAGCTACTTTCTTATTTGTAATTAATAATATGATAAAATATAAATTAAGAATCTATAAGAAAAGGAAAAAGAAATATGTACCTTTCATATAAATTGATACATTCAATTTATTAGAACCTAATGACAATTTTTTGAGAGAATAAAATTCTTGAAACTGATAAAATATTACTAGTCAAACCATTCTCTCCTAAATAAAGAGCCTCCAAATTCCTCAACCTTTGCAATCCTTCAAAACCTGCAGTACTTACATGTGCCTCCAAATTGCTCAACCTTTGCAATCCTTCAAAACCTGCAGTACTTACAAGTTAGAACTTGCTTAATAAAACAAATTAAGTTGAATTAAATTGGCAAGACATGACAATCCTACCAATTTACATATATATATATATATATATATATCAGAAAGTAAATGAGAAAATGGTATCAGTTTGTGATATCATATGGTGTTTGTGTGGTATTAACAGAAGTAAGAACAGCCTTCATTCTCTACGCAGCTAACAATGTTGTTGTAGCCTAAATAAAGATTTCTGAGTTGTTGAAAGGGAAGGAACACTGAGGCATTGAAGTTCCATTTTCCTAAACTCTCATCTCTAGAACCCCAATGATAGCTCTCGCCCTGTTGTGACGTCGCACTCAACTGTGTCCCATTTACAACAGTCGACATTCATATTCCATGAAAGCCAAGATGTGCCGTTTGGGTAACTGAAGGAACCTTGGAGCTGCAACAGTGCAGCTCTCTCCTCCCCCAAAGCCCAACCAACCACGGGAGCTCCACCATTGTAATAGATTAATAGTAATAAATCTTATTTATTTTATATCTGAAATATTTCTTTTATCTTTCCTCTTCCGTACTACTTAGACCACCATCGCCTTCTCCAGTCCACCAACCATTTTTCCCTTTGAACACCGCCGTCTCTCCAACCACACAACCACCATCGCAATCTTCGCAACCACAGTCTCAAGCTCAACAACCAAAATACCCTTTCTCTACCATATCTACCACCCCCCAAAATCCATTCTTTCCCTCCTTGCTTTCACCACCCCCTCCACTACTGCCGCCTTCCGCCTTGCTCACATCCTTTCCGGTGAACATTTTCTTCCTGCTGCTCCTCATCACCCTCCACCGTCTTCCATCTCCCGCCATCTGTGCCTACCAAGATGACGCAACCGCCTCCTCCTCCACTGTCGACACGGTTTTGGGAGGTTCCCGTGGGAAGGCCAGCAGGTCTGGAAGCAGTCTGGGTGAGTTCAGGATCTCCGCTTCTCGTAACTCCTTCAAGGCCAACAGTAGTGGTTCAAAAGGCAGTAACAAGTTCAACGAGTAACGGAGTGAGCAAGTTCCAAGCAAGCCACCCGTGACTGTGATTTTTTTTTCCTTAATATCAAACATATTGGGGACTAGTTACTTAATTTGTTTTTTATTTCATCTAATTGTTAATTTAAATCTTGTTAAGGTTAACTAATATGTTAAATTAAGAACATAATTAGTTACATTAATTATCATTAGAATTAATTAAATATGTGGGTGCAAAGTTATAAAATAAAAAAGATTGTAATATATTTTTTCAAATTGAGTTCCACTTAATACTTTAAGAATGTATCACAAAATTTTATAAGATTAAATTACATTATTAATAAAAATTAAAATAAACATCTCCTTGTATTATTAAAAAGTAACTCGATAAAAAATTTAAAATAATTATAAAGACATCTTAAATTTAGAAAAAAATATAAACTAATTATTCAAAAATGTATTAATGATTATATAGTCTGTGGGACAAAGGAACGACAAATCATAATCTAACTAAGAACTTCTTATATAGAACAAAAAAAGTTATCATTATACAAGTTGCATTGTTGAACAAGTTGGTACCGTGACTTGGTAACTTCTCCTTCGATATAGATGTTATGATACTGATCTTGATCTTTCTACGTGATCGGACTTCCTGGACAATAATATGGGATTATAATGAAAATATTAATGAATTTAATATTTAGGACTTTAATATTTATAAAATGTTAAATTTTAACTCAATTATAATGAAAATATTAATGAATTTATGACATCGTCAGTTAAGTGTTTTAAATAATTTTTTATTTCATCGCTAATTAGATTTAACTTTTAAAAAATATTAAATTTTTATTTAAATAAAGAGATAAAAACTTAAAAAAGTTATAAAGAAATTTAAATTTAGAGAAAAATATAAACTAATTATTCACGAATATGTATTAATGGTTATATGGTCTGCGGGACAAAAGGCAAACAAATCATAATCTAACTAAAACTTGTTATATGGAACAAAATCAGTTGTCATTTTACAAGTTGTAGTGTTGAACAAGTTGGTAGCATGACATGGTAACTTCTCGTTCGATATATAGATGTTCGGATACTGAATCTAGATAAAAGAAAACTTGTTAAATAGATAAATCGGAGGCTAAAAAAGTATAATTTTATACATAAAGTGCAAATATAGACGAAGGCTGCATTTGAATTTGCGGTGCGGTACGGTACGGTACGGTGAGGATAAGTACTTATTCACCGCAGTTTTCAAACGCAGTCACATATTTGGATCTGCAGGTGAACAACCAGAGGTTGGAAGAAAATGCGGTGACACTGCAGAAATCGATAAGTAGAAAAAGGGTTGCGGTAGAAAAGTGCTTCTGCAGTAAAAATTCTACTTTTCATTAATAACCTTCTGATAATTATTATTTTCTACTATATCCTCAACTAATAGAAAGTAAGTCCAACGTATATGACTAATAATACTTTATCAAATAGTTTGCATTTACATTAACATGAATAATTATATGTTATTTACTAAATTTAGTAAATAAAATATGAAATGTTTTATTTATTAAATTTAATTTATTCATATTTTCTTATTTTAATTTAATATTTTATTATTTATAAATTTACATTTATATGATTAATAATATATTTTTTATGAAATATTTTATTTATTAAATTAAATATAATATTTCATAAAATCAACTAATAGTTTATTAAATCAATAAATTTTTTAGTCATTGTATTTCTTTTCAACAACCGCAACCGCAGTTGCCAAATACCTATTTTCACGTTTCAACAGTTACTAAAATAAAAATCTCAAATACATAAGTTGAAACAAAAACCCAAACACATAAGTTATCATTTCAGTAAGTTAATTTCAACAGATTATTAACTACCACCGCTTCTCCAAATCAACCCTAAGGAAAGTCTGAATCAATGCCCTCATTAATCATTAATTAAATATGCCGTTGAAGCTAGGCCTAGTATTTGGTGACTAATACTATTCAAACCTGTAACATCAGATGTAAAATTTTCAAAATCCATTGTGTCATCTTTCAAAGTTTTCAGCCACAATTTGTTGATGAACTTATCCTGAATCCACATTTTCCAACCCCGTTGCCACAATTTTCCCTATAAATAGCAACCCAACCCTCTCAAATTCTCACAATCAATCCACAAAACATCAACATGAAGTGTGTTATTTGCCTACCACTTGCCCCTCTCGGTCTTTTAACTTACATCTTCACCTCAAGCCATGCAGCAACTTTCGAAGTCCGAAACCAATGCCAAGACACCGTCTGGGCGGCATCGGTCCCAGTCGGCGGTGGCAAGAGACTTGACCGAGGCCAATCCTGGACCATAAACGTGCCGGCAGGAACAAAACAAGCACGCATTTAAGCACGAACCAAGTGCAGTTTCGATGGTGCTGGTAAAGGCAGGTGTGAGACAGGCGACTGTAATGGCCTCCTAAACTGCCAGGCCTTTGGCTCGCCACCTAACACACTCGCCGAGTACGCATTAAACCAATACCAGAACATGGACTTCTTCGACATTTCCCTCGTCGACGGCTTTAACGTCCCGATGGACTTTAGCCCAGTATCAGGGCGTTGCCGGGGAATCAGATGCACTGCAGATATCAAAGGGCAGTGCCCGAACTAATTGAAAGCTCCAGAAGGGTGCAACAATCCATGCACCGTTTTCAAGACCGATCAATATTGTTGTAATTCTGGACAGTGCTCACCAACAGATAACTCCAGGTTCTTCAAGCAGAGGTGCCCTGATGCTTACAGTTATCCCAATGATGATCCGACAAGCACCTTCACTTGTCCTGCAGGAACTAATTATAAGGTCACTTTTTGTCCTTGAAACAAAATTGATCAGCTTAGATGCGATATGAATAAGGACCTCTGTCTTATGTAAAAAATAATATTAATAAAAATAAATATATAATAAAAGTTACTATCTATAATAAAAGTTACGAGATTACTTACTTTGGTTCAAAATCAAAATTTTATTTTCAAATAAAATTAACATAAAATTTATGATGTAAATTTCTCAAAATTGTGATAAGGGTGCATTGAAAAATTATATAATCATAATTCAAATTTTCTTATGTTAAAGAAAAAAGTTAAAAGCAATTTAATTTAGTTAGATACTACTTAAATATATTACATAAAGTACATAATATTAGTTTCTTAAAAAATTATAAGTTATGACGGTATTGCAAAACTATATAATATTAACATTACATCCTTAATAGAAATTAAAATAAACATCTCCTTATATTATTAAATATAACTTGATAAAAATTTCAAAAATTTATAAAGACAACCCAATATTTAGATAAAAATATAAACTAATTATTCAAAAATGTATTAATAGTTATATCACTGAGTTACCCAAAATTCGAGTTAAAGGTAAGGCGTTATCAAATCCTTTATATATTCCACGCCAATGCGAGCCCCAAAAGGTCCTACGACGTACAGCCAAAGCCCTTTATTTTTAAGGGATTCGAACTCATGATATGATGGATGTCCCGATTATTCCTAATAGCTCTGATATTACTGAGCTACTCAAAACTCAAGATGAAAGTAGTAGGAAGTTACTAAATTCTTTATCATACGGAACAAAAACAGTTGTCATTTTACAGGTTGCAGTGTTGAACAAGTTGGTACCATGACTTGGTAACTTCCCTTTATACTGATCTTTCCACGTGCGTGTTTGGAGTAGACTTGACTTCACAGACAATAATTCATCCCTACATTTTGGGATCATTAGTTCATGACGCACTCCTAAGTGGTCTAACCGCGTTTGCTCTTCCAATAAGCCCACTTGACTTCTTGAACCGAATTTCTACGCGTTTCAACGAGTTGGTAACTTTTTCTTTCATATGTAACTGTTCTGACGGTGATCTGATATCTTGTATGTCATTTATATCTTTAGAGTAGACTTCATACTTTTTTAACAATAATTCATCCTATTATTGTCATTTAGCATTAATTTATGTGATGCTAAAGTTTTATTCATCCTATCATTGTCATTTAGCATTAATTTATGTGATGCTAAAGTGATCACTTTAGTTGACTGACTTTGTAAATAATGAATAAAAATTAAATTGATTAGAGGATACTAAAATTTTTATTGTAATATCCTCTCATGCGATGAACAATGAGTATAAGGCTTTAAAATTAAAAAAAGTAAAAGTGGAAAATATATAATCAATTGTTTCAGAATTTTATATTTGACTATTGACTAATAATTTATATTATTAATTGATATAATTTTTAGTATCCTCTAATAAATTTAATTTTTATTTATTGTTATTCATCAATACTTTAAAATTAAAAAAGAGAAAGTGAAAAAAATAAAATAAATTTTTACGGTATATTTCAGGTCTGACTCTTGACCAAAAATTTATATTCTTAATCAATATAATTTACAATAATTCATCCTGTCATTGTCATTTAGAATTAATTTTGTAATGCTAAAGTGATCACTTTAGTTGACTGATTTTGTAAATGATGAATGGAAATTAAATCTATTAGAGATACTAAAATCTCTCTTGTAATATCCTCTCACATGATAAACAATGAGTATAAGGCTTTAAAATTTTAAAAAAGAAAGTAGAAAATATAAAATCAATTGTTTCAGACTTTTAAATTTGACTCTTGACCAATAATTTATATTATTAATCTATATAATTTTTAGTATCCTTTAACAAATTTAATTTTTATTTATTGATATTCATCAATATTTTAAAATTAAAAAAGAGAAAGTAGAAAAAATGAGTTATTACAGTATGTTTCAAGTCTGACTCTTAACCAATAATTTATATTCTTAATCAATATAATTTACAATAATTTATATTGTAAATTATAACAGTTAGAGAGTCATAAATATTTATTATTTATTATTTGATATTTTTACTCTTATTTAATGTATATTAAATTTTATATCTACAATACAAATAAAATTGCAAATTTTTTTATTCTTGGTTACTTCCTCGATATAAACTCTTATTGTAAATTATAACAGTTAGAGAGCCATAAATATTTATTATTTGTTATTTGATATTTTGATGTAATTATTATTTAATATATAATAAAATTATAATATTTTAAATACTTTGTATTGTTTTTTATTTATACAATGATTAAATATTTTCATATTTATTATTATTATTATTAGTTATATATAAATATGTAAAAATAATATTAACAAAAATAAATATATTATTATTTTAAATTTATACTATTATGTTTTTTGAGAATTAATATAAAATTATAAATTATATAATACTTAATTTTATTATTTAAAAATTAAAAACTACTTTATAAATTTTAAAAATTACTCAAAAACGATATCTAAAAATTAACTACGATATAATGCCATACTAATATCAATATAATATCATACTAAAATCAAATTCATCTTGGCATTCTTCGGGAGCCTGAATTGCAGGATATGAGGAGCCAATTTTTACAAGAGATCTTCATCATAAGTTTAACGAGGAACATACTTATAAACTTTGACATCATACTTCAACTTAAATCTTAAGACATTAAATTATAGGTTCTTTCTACTTATATTTTCCATTAGTTTTATATCTTTTTAACGTAAAATTTTTACTCACACTTAATATCCCATTAATTTTCCCCTTAAGTATTAATTTTTATATTAAGCTTGGACTTCCTTTGAGTGAAAACTTTTTTTACCTAACAACTCGAGTATTTGGTACCATCAAGAACTCTTCTACTCTGCTAGTCTAGCCTACCAAGATTCTCCTTGCTCTTTTTTATGAGAAAACAACCACAAGATTTGACTATCTTCTTCGTACTCATGCCTTGCCAAACTATCATATCCAGTACCACTTATCGAATCTAAAGAGTCCACTTATATAAAAGATGTCAATATAAACCTAATCAAAGAACATATTTTTGGACTTTAACGTCTCATTTCAACCTAAAACTTTAAAATATTAAATTTATGGATTCTTTCAACTCGTATTTGTTTCACTAATTCTATCTCTTCTGAACATAAGATTTTTACCCACACTTTCACTTCCTCTTTCTCCAGGCCTGGTAAATCCGCCGTGAACACGTGGGCCTCATGTGTATCCTTCCAGTCTATGCGAGTGTTGACTGAGGCTCAGCTTTCCCGAGGAATGAGCTGGAAAACGGTATTGAATAGTCAGCCGGTGTTTAAAGCGGACAGATACTAGTCGGTCCTGATTAGTCACTGTTTATAATTATCAGCCGGTGGAATCTTCCATGTAAGGCTGCCATGATTCGTAGTTGAGCAAAAGAGAATGTTTGTTATTGCAAATACTATCATGGCCAGCAAGGAAGATGGAAAAGAAAAATAAAGCGAAAAGAAGGTTAAAGTTTTGACATGTGAGGATAGGAGCACAAGCTGCAAAAATGCAAATTTTTCACTGCCTCACGAAATCTTTTTCCCTATAAGCAGCTGTTATGATTGTAAGTATGCATTTGTGAAGTAGTTCTTGGTCTTCACAGCCTTAGGACAATCGATATCATCAAACCATCAGGATTCGTAAATTGGTCCCTCTGTCTCTGTCTGCAGCACAAGTGATCCTATTGGTTAGCACTTTGACCTCACTTCTGTGATCAGGCAATTCACGTCTTAGCTACCTTGGGTCTTTTAATCGATTTCTTCACTAAAGTCTTTTACTCCAAAGTACCGGGCAAAACTGATGCTGGGCAGCTCTAGCACAGAAATTAAGCTCAATTCTAGAAATAGAGCTGGTAACAGATCTTGGTAAATACTTGGGAACACAAGTCATACATGGAAGATACACAAAGAAGCATTACCAAGACATTTTAACCAAGGTGAAAAGCAGAATAAGTTTGTGGAATGCAAATAGGATATCAATGGCTGGAAGAATGACTCTATGCAAGTCAATAATTAGTGCATTACCCATTTACCACATGCAGTCCAACTTACTGCTAAAATCAACTTGTAAAAAGAGATACGTACATATGCAAGGAGATTTTTATGGGGGGGTTCAACCCAAGATCAGGGGAGGTTCAGGTTTTAGGAAAACAAGAGAGCAAAATGTTGCTTTCATAATTAAAATCGCATGGGAGCTTTTAACATCTGAGCACAAGTTGTGGACATGCATCATAAGGGCTAAGTATAACATATCAGAAAAGCATATATATACTCATGGGACTTCCAAACAAGAAAGGTCCACATTTGTACAAGAGTATATGTAAGATATGGAATTATATACAGGAAAGGTACACATGGTTAACAAAATTCTTAGAGTGCTCTTAGCAAATATTTATGTGTCTCTTTTGCATAGTTAACAAAAGTTACCGGAAATAGTACAAATTTCTTTTATAGTTTCATTCACTCTAAAATATATATTTATAAAAAATGTTTTGTAGTTAAATTTTTTTAAAAGTATACTTTTTATTAAATTTGCATGTGAATTATTTTAAAATAAATCGTTATTAAATTTTAATCAGACTAGTTATATGAACGCATATTACATAAATAATAATCAATTTTATTTTATAATAAATTATGTAAAAATAATTTATAATTTAATAGATATATAATAAATTATTTTAATAATTTAATTTAATAAAAATATTTTAAAAGAAAAAATTGAATTTTTAACCTAAAATTTATATAATTAACTAGAGCATTAAGCAAAGAAACAATAGTATAGTTTTTGAAACTTTTAGATGGACCTTCGAATCATCCTAGCACAAGAAACATCATAAGTGGAATCATATTATTACAGAATTATTTCCATCCTGGTTGCTTCTTGTGATGTTTTAAAGATGTCTCCTCTCCTCCAACGTGCTTCAGATGCTCGTTGACGTACGAGTCATGCGTATGTATGATTTCGTCTTGCAAAATCTTTTAGATTACGTGATTTGACTACATACGTATAATGTCCACTGTTTGCATTAATTGTATAATAGTTTGTTGTGTTAGGTCCATTTCACCACTCAATTGGTGGAGACTAGACAGAACCATCTCTTATTAACCTGATCATGTAATCCTATGTGCGAAGCGACTTATGTTCTACGCTTTTCTTTTAGTTTGGAATCTTCCTAGCTTTTTTGTTTATTATCTATAAATATGTTGCTTTCCTAGAAAATAATATTAAGAACTTCTCTTACAATTTGAATTTTCGTTTCATTATTTTAAAATTATTTATTAAATTCTATACCTATAATCAAGCTGGAGATAACTTGCACTAACATACAAACAAAGGAGAGCCACATTTCAACAAAGGTAGCAGGTGAAGTGGCCTGAAACCGTTGTACAAGCAGTGATTACGTACCAACAGAAAGGGAGCCAAAAATCCAAGACGCTTGGTTCCACGAACAATTAATAGGAGCCGTGATTACGTACCAACAAAAAGGGACCCAAAAATTCAAGAGCTTGTTCCACGAACAATTACAGAAATAAGAATTTGAAGAATATAATAAAAATGCAGAGAAATATAATTAATAATTGTAATAGTTGATTAAAACAAATAAATAATTATCATTGATAGTAATTAATTATTAAAAATTTTGATAAATAAAAATTTATTAAAATTTTATTTTGCATCAAATTTTAATATATATAATTAATAATATATTAAAAACAAAATTTTGTTAAATT
>JAOQMS010094467.1:0-19274 GCA_027563885.1 Erythroxylum longipes | reverse complement strand
TGAATTAAGTTGTCGAGCTTTTATTATATGAGATATAATATGGGCCGAAACTTATTGGGCTTCCATAATCCTAATGGGTTGAGGATTACAATATTCTTATTCCTAATAGGAATAGGGATTATGGTTTCTCTATAAATAGAGAACTTATGTCTCATTAGAGGAGAGACGAAAAACCTATCCACCTAGACCTAGTTGTTCGTTCTTCTTCCGAGAGAAAAATTGTGCAGCATTTAAAAAGTGTTTTAGAACGTGCTAGCACACATTATCTGCTGCTTGGATCGTTGATGCTTGTGTGGATACCAGTAGAGTACGTTCGCGCACTACAGCGTCTACAAATCAGAAAAACAAATACCAATCCGTGTCAAGAGGTAATTTTGTACGTGTTGTGATTTTCGGTTATACTTTTTATTGTGTACGATGGTCCATTCCGCTGCGTATTGTGAATACCTGGGCCATAAACTATCCAATAGTGGTATCAGAGCCAGGTTATGTGTTTCTGTATAGTAAAAAATAAGCATGTTTTGATTACATTTAATTACGGATTTGGATGCATGAGAGGAATTTGATTTATGTTCATGCATGTTGTTTTCGGATTTGTTTATTCTCTTGGTACTAACGTGAATATATGACAATAAAGAAGTTTTCGTCCGTGGAAGTTGATTACATCAAGATGTATTTCAGTCAGGGCTTGTTTCGGCCAAAGGAAGAGTTTGAGCATGGAGATGTTTCTGTTATGTTTGTCTCGGCCAAAAGTGTTTCGCCCAAGACATTTGTTGTTTCCAAAACTTCCTTTAGAGGTGGCGTCTAGGGTTATGGCCAAGGATGCCTAGGTGACGCCTGCTAGGGTTTCTACCATGTTAGACATGGATTCGAAATAGGAAACCACAAATATCCATGTTTGACAAGGATACTAAAAGTGCAAGAAGAAGAGTCCATATATGATATGAATTCGGTAAAAGAATAGCTTCCTTATTAGATAAGGATTCTAAAAGACTCTAAGAATTGGAAACCACAAAAGTATCGATATTTGATATGGATTTGGGAATTTAAGAACTTCCTTATTAATAAACCGTGAATTCTTGCCTATGTCACATGGAATCAAGCTTTCTAAGACGGACTGTCCTACTTCAGGTAAAGAGCTTGAGCGCATGAGTAATATTCCATATGCATCTGCAATTGGATCTATCATGTATGCCATATTATGTACTCAACCAGATGTCTCATATTCTTCGAGCATAACAAGTAGATACCAATCTAGTTATGGTGAGAGTCACTGGATAGTAATTAAAAATATCCTTAAGTACTTGAGAAGAACTATGGTTATGTTCCTAGTCTAAGGAGAGCTAGTTGTAAATAGTTACACTGATGCTAGTTTTGAGTCTAACATAGATGATTTTAGATCGCAATAAGGTTTTGTGTTCTGTTTGAATGGAGGTGCAGTGAGCTGGAAAAGTTTAAAGCAAGATACTGTTGCTGATTCTACAACTAAAGCTGAGAACATTGCTGCCTCGAATGCAGCTAAAGAAGCTGTATGGATCAAGAAGTTTATCACTGAGCTTGGAGTTGTTCCTAGTATTGCAAGCACTATAGACCTTTATTATGATAATAATGGGGCTATAACACAGGCTAAGGAATCAAACTCACATCATAGATCCAAACATTGCTGATCCACTTACTAAGCCTCTTCCACAGCTTAAGCATAAGAGTCATACGAGGTCCATGGGTATTATATATTTGACCGATTGGGCCTAGTGCAAGTGGGAGATTGTTAGTAGTATGACCTAAGCCAAAGGACATATGTGACTTTTATACTGACATTCTGACTTATTAATAATATATTATGATGTATTCCTTTATATATGCATGTATATCGTTTATGTAATGTGATTTACATTCCATGAATGGTATTAGGCTTATTTCATCAAGTATGTGACTTGATAGTAAAACCACAAGCATTATAATACTATTCTAAACTATCCCCGGTCGATCGTTATTGGTGGAACACTAACGAATTAAGGCTAGTATGTGTTCTGATTGATGATCACGTTTTACTGATCATGGATATAAGTTATCAAATCAGAAAAATAGATATATGCTAGAGAACATATATTTGACCAACCCACTGAGAGAACACTACATGGATTCATGTCATTAGTGATTCTCAATATGGTTTGACTTTAGTCCTCTGACCTGAAGTCATCATGGTTCCCTAAATGAGGAATTCAGTGTTTTGACATTAGACTAAGTTATCTTTAACTGCATAACAAGTA
This sequence comes from Erythroxylum longipes, assembly GCA_027563885.1. Lineage (NCBI taxonomy): Eukaryota > Viridiplantae > Streptophyta > Magnoliopsida > Malpighiales > Erythroxylaceae > Erythroxylum > Erythroxylum longipes. The sequence goes on along the minus strand of JAOQMS010094467.1, from coordinate 17,004 downwards.
GTCTTATGTTAGACATTAAATGAATCATGCGGAGGGATATGAATCACGTTGATGGGATTTGTACCTCTCTTAGATGAGAGAGATATCATTTAGGCCTCTTGACAAGTATGACTGAAGAAACACATGGCCGTACTCTAATGAATTGATGAGTAGTCATCAATGTCATTTGTTATAATCAGTCAACTTGGGGATCAAGAAACTATGATTAATCAAAGGTTAACATGTACCATGCCTTTTGAGTAATCTTGATATCGTGTTACAAAGGGACTGAGTTTGTAACCATGGTTACAGGTTAAATCGGATTACCGATCCTTATTTGATTTAGGTAGTCATAATGTCTTGCTAGAGGCTGCTTATGACTTATGGGCTTTGAAGTGTGATCAAGCCCATTGCCAACATCAACTGAGCCTACAGGGCTGTACACAGAGAGTGACGTGATCTGGGCTCATTCTCTTGGGCCTAGTTTATTAGGCACTGAATAAATATATGTGGATATATTTATTGGGCTAAATTGAATTAAGTTGTTGGGCTTTTATTATATGAAATATAATATGGGCCGAAACTTATTGGGCTTCCATAATCCTAATGGGTTTAGGATTACAATATTCTTATTCCTAATAGGAATAGCGATTAGGGTTTCTCTATAAATAGAAAACTTATGTCTCATTAGAGGAGAGATGAAAAACCTAGCCATCTAGACCTAGTTGTTCGTTCTTCTTCCGAGAAAAAATTTATGCAGCGTTCAAAAAGTGTTTTAGAACGTGCTGGAACACATTAGCCGCTGCCCAGATCGTTCATCCTCGTGTGGATACCGGTAGATGACTTTCGCGTACTGCAGCGTCTGCAAATCATAAAAACAAATACCAATCCGCGTCAAGAGGTAATTTCATACGTGTCGTGATTTTCGATTATACTTCTTGTTGTGTAGTATGGCCTATTCCGCTGTGCATTGTGAGTACCCGGGGCATAGACGATCCAACACTTCCGCGGGAAAAACGGCCTGTTAATCAACTTTGGTGAGTAAAACAACCCGTTGGCAGTGTCGCTAGGAACCTTCGGTGGAAAAACAACTCATTGGCATGATCGCTAGGCACCTTCGGTGGGCAAAACATTGGTATAGTTTCTAGCCACCCTCGGTGGGAAAAATAGATCTTTGGGCACCTTCGGTGGGTAAAACAACTCGTTGGTAGGACCGGTACGCACCTTCGATGGGCAAAACATCTCGTTGCCATAGACGCCAGGCCCCTTCGATGGGAAAAATAACTAGTTTGCACAGTCGTTAGGAACCTTTAAGGGGTAAAACAACCGAATGGCACGTTCGCTAGACACCCTTGGTAGGCAAAACAGCCCGTTGGGCGCCTTCAGTGGGTAAAATAGACCGTTGGAATGGTCACTTGGCACCTTCGGTGGGTATAATAGCCAATTAGCGTGGTCAATAGGCACTATCGACGGGCAAAACAACCTATTGGCAAGGTCGCTGGGCAAAACAACCCATTGGCACGGTTGTTAGGCACCTCGACAAGAAAAACAGCCCATTGGGCACCTTTGGTGGACAAAACAGCTCATTGGCATGGTCGCTAGGCACCTTCGGTGGGTAAAACAACACGTTGGCACGGCCGTTAGGCACCTTTGAAGGGCAAAATAGCCAGTTGTCACAGTCACTAGGCAGCTTTGGTGAGAAAAATAGCCCATTGGGCAACTTTGGTGGTCAAAACAGCCCATTGGCATGGTCACTAGGCACCTTCTGTGGGCAAAACAGCCCGTTGGCTCAGCTGGTAGGTACCTTTAGAGGGCAAAATAACCTATTGGTACGGTTGCTACGCAGCTTCGGTAGGAAAATAGCCCGTTGGTACTGTTGTTATGCCCCTTCGGTGGGAAAAACAACCTATTGGGCACTTTTCGTTGGGAAAACAATTTGTTTGCATGGTCGCTAGGCACCTTCGGTTGGAAGAACAACCCATTGGGCTCCTTCAGTTCGTAAAACAGCCCCTTCACATGGTTGGTAAGCACCTTTGATGGGTAAAATAGCCCATTTGCATGGTGTTTAGGCACCTTCAGTGGGAAAAACAGCATGTTGGCATGGTTGCCAGGCAACTTTGGTGGAAAAAAACAGCCAGTTTGGTGCCTTTAGTGGGAGAAACAGCCCTTTGGCACGGTCGCTATGCCCCTTCGGTGGGAAAAACAACACATTGGGCACTTTTGGTTTGCAAAACAACGCATTGGCACAGTAACTAGGCACCTTTTGTGGGCAAACCAACTTGTTGGCTTATTTGTTAGGCACTTTGGATGGGCAAAATAGCCCGTTGGCACGGTAGCCAGGCACCTTCGGTGCGAAAACAGCCCGTTGGCATCTTCGGTGGGTAAAATAGCCCGTTAGTATGGTCGCTAGGTAGCTATGGTGAGAGAAAAAACATGATGGGCATCTTTGGTGGGTAAAACAGCCTTTTGTTATAGTCGCTAGGTAGCTACGGTGAGAAAAATAGTCCGTTAGCACACCTTCGCTGGGCAAAACAATCTGTTGGCACAATAGCTAGGCAGCTTTGGTGGAAAAAGCAATCCGTTGGCATGATGTTTAGGCACCTTCGGTGGGCAAAACAATCAATTGACATGGTCGCTATGCATCTTGGGTGGGCAAAACAACCCGTTGGTGCAGTTTCTAAGCACCTTCGGTGGGAAAAACAGCCCGTTGGGCACCTTTGTTGGGTAAAACAACCCGTTGGCACAGTCGCTAGGCACATCAATGGGAAAAATAGCCCGATGGCATGGTTTTTAAGCACCCTCGATGGGAAAACAGCCTGTTGGGCACCGTCGGTGGCTAAAAAATCCTATTGGCACAGTCGCTGGGCACTTTTAGCAGGAAAAACAACCCATTGGCTCAACCGCTAGGCCCCTCCGGTGGAAAAACATCTTATTGGACACCTTCGGTGGGCAAAACAACCCGTTGGCACGGTTGCTAAGCAACTTCAGTGGGAAAAACGATTCGTTAGACAAATTTGGTGAGTAAAACATCCCGTTGGCATGGTCGCTAGGAACTTTTAGTGGAAAAACAACTTGTTGGCATGGAGACTAGGCACCTTCGGGGGGGAAATAGCCCATTGGTACTGTTTCTAGCCACCCTCATTGAGAAAAACAGCCCTTTGGGCACCTTTGATAGGTAAAACAACCCATTGGTAGGACCACTAGGCACATTCGATGGGGAAAACGTCCCGATGGCATGGCCACTAGGCCGCTTCAATGGGAAAAACAGCTCATTGGCCACATTCGGTGGGAAAAACATCCCGCTAGGCACTTCAGTGGGCTAAACAGTCTATTGGCGCAGTTGCTAGGCACCCTCGATGGGAAAAACAGCCCGTTGGGCACCTTCGGTGGGTAAAACAGGTTGTTGGCACAATCACTAGGCACCTTCTGTGGTCAAAACAACCCTTTGGCACGGCCGCTAGGGCCCTTCAGTTGAAAAAACAACTCATTGGGCACCTTCGGTGGATAAAATAACCAGTTTACACGGTCGTTAGACACATTCGGTGGGTAAAACAACCCGTTGGCAAGGTCGCTGGGCACATTCACTAGGCAAAACAGCCCTTTGGCATGGTGTCTAGGTAGCTTTGGTGGGAAAAACATCCAGTTGGGCACCTTCGGTGGGAAAAACAGGTAGTTGGCAGAGTCGCTAGGCACCTTCGGTGGGCAAAACAGCCCTTTGGCATGGTTGCTAGGCACCTTTGGTCAGAAAAACAGCCAATCGGGCTCCTTCAGTGGGAAAAATAGCCTATTGGCAAGGTAACTAGGCATCTTTGGTGGGGAAAACAACCCGTTGAGATGGTCATTAGACCTTCGGTGGCCAAAATAGCCTGTTGTGAAAACAACCTGTTGGCATGATCACTAGGCACCTTTGGTGGGAAAAATAGCCTCTTGGCACGGTAGCTAGGGACCCTTGGTGGGCAAAACAACCCGTTCGTAGGGTCACTAGGCACCCTTGGTGGGAAAACAACCCATTTGGCACAGTCTTTAGGCACCTTGGATGAGCAAAAGAGCCCATTGGCACGGTCGCTATGACCCTTCGATGGGAAAAACAGCCTATTGGGCACTCTTGGTTGGCAAAACACCCCTTTGGAATGGTCGCTAGGCAACTTCGGTGGGAAGAACAGCCCGTTGCGCACCTTCGGTGGGTAAAACAACCCATTCGTAGGGTTGGTAGGCACCTTCGGTGGGTAAAACATCATGTTTGCATGGTTACTAGGCACCTTTGATGGGCAAAATAGCCTATTGGCATGGTTGCTAGGCACCTTTGGTGGGAAAAACAACCAGTTGGGCACCTTTGGTGGGAAAAACAACTTGTTGGCACATTCGCTATGCCCCTTCGGTAGGAAAAAAAACCTATTGGGCACTTTTGGTTGGCAAAAAAATCCATTGGCACGGTCGCTAGGTACCTTCTGTGGGAAAATTAGCCTGTTGGCACGGTTCTTAAGCACCCTCGATGGGAAAACAGCCTGTTGGGCACCTTCGGTGGTTAAAAAATCTCATTGGCACGGTCTCTGGGCACTTTTAGTGGGAAAAACAACCCGTTGGCTCGGCCGCTAAGCCCCTTCGGTGGAAAACATACCATTGGACACCTTTAGTGGGCAAAACAACCCGTTGGCACGATCACTAAGCAACTTTAGTGGCAAAAACGATCCGTTAGGCAACTTTGGTGAGTAAAACATCTAGTTGGCATGGTCGCTAGGAACTTTTAGTATAAAAACAGCTTGTTGGCATGGTGGCCAAACACCTTTGGGGTGCAAAATAGCCCGTTGGTATTGTTTCTAGCCACCCCGTTGAGAAAAACAGCCCTTTGGGCACCTTCAATAGGTAAAACAACCCGTTGGTAGGACCGCTAGGCACATTCGATGGGGAAAACATCCCGTTGGCACGGCCGCTAGGCTGCTTCAGTGGGAAAAATAGCTCATTGGCCACATTCAGTGGGCAAAACATCCCACTAGGCACTTCAGTGGGCTAAACAGCCTATTGGCACAGTTGCTAGGCACCCTCAATGGGAAAACAGCTCGTTGGGCACCTTCGGTGGGTAAAACAATTTGTTGGCACGATCACTAGGCACCTTCGGTGGTCAAAACAACCCTTTGGCATAGCCGCTAGGCCCCTTCAGTAGAAAAACAGCTCATTGGGCACCTTCGGTGAACAAAATAACCCGTTCGCATAGTTTCTAGACACGTTCGGTGGGTAAAACAACCTATTGGCAAGGTCGTTAGGCACATTCACTGGGCAAAACAGCCCGTTGGCATGGTCTCTAGGTAGCTTTGGTGGGAAAAACATCTAGTTGGGCACCTTCGGTGGGAAAAATAGCTCGTTGGCAGAGTCATTAGGAACCTTTGGTGGGCAAAACAGCCCGTTGGCACAGTTGCTAGGCACACTTGATGGGAAAAACAACACGTTCGCTCGACTGCTAGGCCCCTTCGGGGGAAAAACAACTCATTGGGCACCTTCGGTGGACAAAATAGCCCGTTGGCATGGTCGTTAGGCAACTTTAGTGGGAAAATCGGCCCGTTAGGTGACTTTGGTGAGTAAAACAACCCATTGGCACGGTCGCTAGGAACCTTCGGTGAAAAAACAACTCGTTGGCACGATTATTAGGCACCTTTGGTAGGCAAAATAGCCCTTTGGTACTATTTTTAGCCACCCTCGGTGGTAAAATCAACCCTTTCGGCACCTTCAGTGGGTAAAACAACCCGTTAGTAGGACCGCTAGGCACCTTTGATGGGCAAAACGTCCTATTGGCACTGCCGCGAGGCCCCTTCGGTGGGAAAAATAGCTCATTGGCCACATTCGGTGGGTAAAACTGCCCGCTAGCACGGTCGCTAGGCACCTTCAATGGGAAAAACAACCCGTTGGCACAGTTGCTATGCACCATCGGTGGGCAAAACAACCCTTTGGGCACCTGCAGCGAGTAAAATAAACCGTGGGCAGAGTCACTAGGCACCTTCGATGGGTGAAACAACCAATTGGCACGGTCAGTAAGCACCCTCGGTGGGCAAAACAACCCGCTGCCAAGTTTGCTAAGCAGCCTCAGTGGGTAAAACAACCCATTGGCACTATTGTTAGGCATCCTCGATGAGAAAAATAGCCCGTTGTACACTTTTGGTGGACAAAACAACCCATTGGCACGGTCGCTAGGCACCTTCGGTAGGCAAAACAACTAGTTGGCACGGCCGCTAGGCACCTTTGCAGGGTAAAATAGCCCGATGGTACGGTCGCTAGGTAGCTTTGGTAGGAAAAACAACCCATTGGCACACATTCGCTGGGCAAAACAGTCCGTTGGCACGATCGTTAGGCAGCTTCGGTGGAAAAAACAATCCGCTGGCACGATGGCTAGGCACCTTAGGTAGGCAAAACAATCCATTGGCACGGTCTCCATGCACCTTGGGTGCGAAAGCAACCCGTTGGCACAGTCGCCAGATAACTTTGGTGGAGAAAATCGTCCGTTGGGCACCTTCGGTGGGTAAAACAACCCATTGGCATAGTCGCTAGGCCCATTTTGTGGGCAAAACAGCCCATTGGCACGGTCGCTAAACACATTAGCAGGCGAAACAACCTGTAGGCACGGTTGCTAGACACCCTCGATGGAAAAATAGCTCGTTGGGTAGCTTCGGTGGGCAATAAATCCCATTGGCATGGTTGCTGGGCACCTTCGATGGGAAAACAACTCGTTGGCACGATTGCTAGGCACCTTTGGTGGACAAAACAACTCGTTAGGCACCTTTAGTGGGTAAAATAGACCGTGGGCACCGTCACTAGGTACCTTCGGTGGTCAAAATAGCCAGTACGCACGATCGGTAGGCACCCACAGTGGGTAAAACGGCCCGTTGGCAAAGTCGTTAGGCACCCTAGGTGAGCAAAACAACCCATTGGCATAGTCGCTAGGCACCTATGGTGGATAAAACAACTCATTGGCATAGCCGCTAGGCACATTTGGAGGGAGAAATAGCCCGTTGTCACAGTCTCTAGGCACCTTTAGTAGGAAAAATAACCCATTCGGCACCTTTGGTGGACAAAACATCCCATTGGCACAGTCGTAGGCACCTTCGGTGAGCAAAGCAGCCTGTTGGGCACCTTTGGGGGTAAAACATTCCATTGGCACAGTCACTAGGCACCTTCGGTTGGCAAAAGGGCCCATTGGCACGATCGCTAATCACTCCACTTGGCAAAACAGCCTATTGGCATAGTCACTAGGCAAATTTAGTGGGCAAAACAGCCTGTTGGCATCGTCTCTAGGAACCTTTGGTGGCAAAAATAGCCATTTGGGCACCTTCGGTGGGAAAAACAGCCTGTTGGCATAGTCGCGAGGCACCTTCTTTTGGGAAAACAGCCAATTGGCATGGTTGCTAGGCACTTTTGGTCAAAAAGCAGCCAATTAGGGTCCTTCGGTGGGAAAAATAGCCCGTTGGCATAGTCATTAGGCATCTTTGGTGGCCAAAACAACTCGTTGACATGGTCATTAGGAACGTTCAGTAGCCCAAACAACCCATTGGTACGGTGCCAAGGCACCTTTGATGGCCAACACAGCTCGTTGGCATGGTGGCTAGGCACCTTTGGTTGGCAAAACAACCTTTTAGAATGGTCGCTAGGCACCTTTGTTGGGATAACAATCCATTGGCACCATCGTTAGGCCCTTTTGGTGGGCAAAATAAGCTATTGGCATGGTAGCTAGGGACCTCGGTGGGCAAAACAGCCCATTGGCAAGATCGCTAGGCACCCTCGGTGGTTAAAACAGCCCATTGGACGCCGTCTCTAGGCACCTTGGATGGGCAAAATAGCCTGTTGGCACGGTCCCTATGCCCCTTTGGTAGGAAAAACAGCCCATTGGGCACTTTTGGTTGGCAAATCAGCCCGTTGGTACAGTCGTTAGGCACCTTTGGTGGGAAGAACAACACGTTGAGCACCTTCGGTGGGTAAAACAGCCCATTGGCCTGATCGCTAGGCCCCTTTTGAGGGCCAAACGATCGGCACAATCGCTAAGCATATCAGCGAGCAAAACAGCCCATTGGAACTGTTTGTACTGTTTCTAGATACCCTCAGTGGGAAAAACAACCCTTTGGCAAGGTTGCTAGGTACCCTCAGTGGGCAAAACAGCCCATTGGCACATTTGTTAGGCACCCTTGATGAGAAAAACAAACCTTTGGTGGACAAAACAGCCCATTGGCACGGTCGCTAGGCACCTTTGGTGGACAAAACAACTCATTAGCACAGCCGCTAGGCACCTTTGGAGGCCAAAATAGCCCATTGTCATAGTCTCTAGGCATCATTGGTGGGAAAAATAGCCCGTTAGGCTCCTTTGGTGGACAACAGATCCGATTGGCACAGTCGTAGGCACCATCGATGAGCAAAGCAGCCTGTTGGGCACCTTCAGAGGTAAAATAATCCGTTGGCATGGTCGCCAGGCACCTTCGGTTAGCAAAAAGGACCGTTGGCACGATCGCTAGGCACTTCACTGGGCAAAACAGCCTACTGGCACGGTCACTAGGAAAATTCAGTGGGCATGTTGGGATCGTCTCTAGGCACCTTTGGTTAAATAACAGCCAATTGGGCTCCTTTGGTGGGAAAAATAGCCCGTTGGCACAGTCACTGGGCATCTTTGGTGGGAAAAACAACCCGTTGACATGGTCATTAGGAAACTTCGGTGGCCAAACCAACCTATTGGTACGGTGGCAACGCACATTCGATGGCCAACAGAACCCGTTGGCATGCTGGCTAGGCACCTTCGATTGTCAAAACAACCCTTTGGTATAGTCACTAGGCACCTTCAGTGGAAAACAACTCATTGGGCACCTTCGGTGGGCAAAATAGCCTGTTGGCACGGTCATTAGGCAACTTCTATGGGAAAAACGACCCGTTAGGTAACTTTGGTAAGTAAAACAACCCGTTGGCATGGTCACTAGAAACCTTCAGTGGAAAACAATCTTTTGGCAGGGTAGCTAGGCACCTTCGGTAGGCAAAATAGCCTATTGATACTGTTTCTAGCCTCCCTCGGTGGGAAAACAGCCCTTTAGGAACCTTCGGTGGGTAAAACAACCCGTTGGTCGAACAACTAGGCACCTTCAATAGGCAAAACATCTCGTTGGCATTGTCGTCAGGCCCTTTCGGTGGGAAAAACAACTCAATGGCCACATTCGGTGGGCAAAACAGCTCGCTGGCATGGTTGCTAGGCACCTTTGATGGGCAAAACAGACCATTCGTACGGTCTCTAGACACCTTTGGTGGGAAAAATAGCCAGTTAGCATGGTCGGTAGGCACCCTCAGTTGGCAAAACTGCCCGTTGGCAAGGTCGCTAAGCTCCCTCAGTGGGCAAGACAACCTATTGGCACTGTTGTTAGGCAACCTCGATGAGAAAAACAACCTGTTGCGAACTTTTTGTGGACAAAACAACCCATTGGCACGGTCGCTAGGCACCTTCGGTGGGCAAAACAAGTCCTTGGCATGCTCCTTAGGCACCTTTGGAGGGCAAAATAACCCAGTGGTACGGTCGCTAAGCAGCTTTGGTAGGAAAAAGAGCCCGTTGGCAAACCATTGCTGGGTAAAACAGTCCGTTGGCACCATCGCTAGGCAGCTTCGGTGGAAAAACCAATCCGTCGGCACGATGGCTAGGCGGTTTGGTGGGAAAAACAAACCATTGGCATGGTCGCTATGCACCTTTAGTGGCCAAAACAACCCGTTGGCATAGTCACTAGGTAACTTCGGTGGGGAAAATAGCCTGGTGGGAACCGTCGGTGGGTAAAACAGCCGGTTGGCATGGTCACTAAGCCTCTTTTATGGGCAAAACGACCCATTGGCACGGTCGTTGGGCATATTAGCGAGCAAAACAGCCCGTTGACACGGTTGCTAGGCACTCTCGATGGAAAAATAGCTCGTTGGGCACCTTCGGTGGGTAATAAATCCCATTGGCACGATCACTGGGCACCTTTGATGGGAAAACAACTTGTTGGCATAGTCGTTAGGCACTACCGGTGGGCAAAACAACTCGTTAGGCACCTTCAGTGGGTAAAATAGACAGTGGGCACGGTCACTAGGCACCTTTGGTGGGCAAAACAGCTAGTAAGCACGGTCCGTAGGTACCCTCGGTGGGCAAAACAGCCCGTTGGCAAGGTCACGAAGCACCCTTAGTGGGCAAAACAGCCCATTAGCACATTTGTTAGGCACCCTCGATGGGAAAAACAACCTGTTGGGCACCTTTGGTGGACAAAGCAACCCATTGGCACGGTTATTGGGCACCTTTGGTGGACAAAACAATTCAGCGGCACAGCCGTTAGGCACCTTTGGAGGGCAAAATAACCCGTTGTCATAGTATCTAGGCACCTTTGGTGGGAAAAATAGCCCATTGGGTGCCTTTGGTGGACAAAACATCCTATTGGCATAGTCGTAGGCACCTTCAGTGAGCAAAGCAGCCTGTTGGGCACCTTCGGTTGGAAAAAGGGACTGTTGGCACGATCGCTAGGCACTTCACTAGGCAAAACAGCCTATTGGGACAGTCGCTAGGCAAATTCAGTGGGCAAAATAACCCGTTAGCATCGTCTCTAGGCACCTTTGGTGGGAAAAATAGCCAGTTGGGCACCTTCGGTGGGAAATATGGCAAGTTGGCACTATTTCCAGGCAGCTTCTTTAGGCAAAACAAGCAGTTGGCATGGTTGCTAGGCACCTTTGGTCAAAAAATAGCCAATTGGGCTCCTTCGGTGGGAAAATTAGCCTGTTGCCACGGTCACTTGGCAACTTTGGTTGGCAAAACAACCCGTTCACATGGTCATTAGGAACCTTCGGTGGCCAAAACAACCTATTGGTACGATGACAAGGCAGCTTCAATGGCTAACACAGCCCGTTGGCATGATGGCAAGGCACCTTCTATTGGCAAAACAACCCTTTGGCATAATCACTAGGCACCATCGTTAGGAAAACAACCCATTGGCAAGAGCAGTAGGCACTTTTGGTGGGCAAAATAGCCTATTTTCACGGTAGCTAAGGACCTTTAAAGTGCAAAATAGCCTATTGGTACAATTGCTAGGCACCCTCGGTGGGCAAAATAGCTTGTTGGCACGGTTCCTATGCCCTTTTGGTGGGAAAAACAACGCATTGGGCACTTTTGGTTGGCAAAACAACCCGTTGGCACGATCGTTAGGCACCTTAAATGGGTAAAACAGCCCCTTCGCATGGATGGTAGGCACCTTCGGTGGTAAAACAGCTCGTTTGCATAGTCGCTAGGCACCTTCTGTGGGTAGAACAACTTGTTGGCATCGTTGCAAGGCAAAACAACCAACGGGGTACCTTTAGTGGGAAAAACAGCCTGTTGGCATGATCACTATGCCCCTTGAAAAACAACCCATTGCAAAACAACCAACGGGGTACCTTTAGTGGGAAAAACAGCCTGTTGGCATGATCACTATGCCCCTTGAAAAGCAACCCATTGGGAACTTTTGGTTGGCAAAATAACCCAATGGTACTATCACTACGCACCTTCTGTGGGCAAAATAGCCCATTGGTATATTTGTTAGGCACCATGGATGAGCAAAACAGCCCGTTGGCAAGGTAGCTAGGCACCTTTGGTGGGAAATCAACCCATTGGGCATCTTTGGTGGGTAAAACAACACGTTGGTACGGTGGCTAAGTAGCTTCGGTGGGAAAAATAGCCAGTTGGCACACCTTCGTTGGACAAAGCAGTTCGTTGGCACGATTGCTAGGCAGCTTCGATGAAAAAAACAATCCATTGGCACGATGGCTAGGCACCTTCGATGGGCAAAACAATCCATTGCCATGGTCGCTATACACCTTGGGTGGGTAAAACAACCTGTTGGCAAAGTCGTTAGGCACCTTCGGTGGAAAAAACAACTCGTTGGGCACCTTTGGTGGATAAAACAGCCCATTGGCACGATCACCAGGCACCTTCAGTGCACAAAATAGCTAGTACGCACGGTCGATAGGCACCCTCGATGGGCAAAACAGCCCATTGGCAAGGCCGCTAGGCACCCTTGGTGCACAAAATAGCCCATTGGCATAGTTGTTAGGCACCCTCGATGATAAAAACAGCCTGTTGGGCACCTTTGGTGGACAAAACAACCCATTGACACTATCGTTAGGCACTCTCGGTGGGCAAAACAACTAATTGGCACAGCCGCTAGGCACCTTTGCAGGGCAAAATAGCCCGTTGTCATAGTCTCAAGGCACCTTTGGAGGGAAAAATTACCCGTTGGGCACCTTTGGTGGACAAAACATCCCATTGGCACCGTCATAGGCACCTTCGGTGAGAAAAGCAACCTGTTGGGTGCCTTTGGGGGTAAAACAATCTATTGGCACGGTTGCTGGGTACCTTCGGTAGGTAAAAGGGCCCGTTGGCATGATCGCTAGGCACTTGACTGGGCAAAACATCTTGTTGGCACGGTCGCTTAGCAAATTCACTCGACAAAAAAACCCGTTGGCATCTTCTCTAGGCACCTTTGGTGGGAAAAATAGCCAACTGGGCACATTCGGTGGGAAAAACAACCCGTTGGCAGAGTCGCTAGGCACCTTCTTTAGGTAAAACAGCCAGTTGGCATGGTTGCTAGGCACCTTTGGTCAAAAAATAGCCAATTAGGCTCCTGCGGTCAAAAAATCAGCCCGTTGGCACAGTCATTAGGCATCTTTGGTGGGCAAAAAAACCCATTGACATGCTCATTAGGAACCTTCGGTGGCCAAAATAGCCTATTGGTACGGTGGCAAGGCACCTTCGATGGCCAAGATAGCCCATTGGCATGGTGGTTAGGCACCTTCGGTTGGCAAAACAACCCTTTGTCATTGTCGGTAGGCACCTTTGCTGGGAAAACAACCCATTGGGCACTTTGGGTTGGCAAAACAACCCAATGGCACGATCACTAGGCACCTTCTGTGGGCAAAATAGCCAATTGGTATGTTTGTTAGGCACCTTGGATGGGCAAAACAGCTCGTTGGCACAGTAGCTAGACACCTGTGGTGGGAAATCTGCCCATTGGGCATCTTCGGTGGGTAAAACAGTATGTTGGTACGGTCACTAGGTAGCTTCAGTGGGAAAAATAGCCAGTTGGCACACCTTCGCTGGACAAAACAGTCCGTTGGCACGATCGCTAGGCAGCTTCGATGGAAAAAACAATCCATTGGCACGATGGCTAGGCACCTTCGCTGGGCAAAACTATCCATAGGCATGGCCGCTATGCCCCTTGGGTGGGCAAAACAACCCATTGGCATAGTCGCTAGGCACCTTCGGTAGGAAAAACAACCCGTTGGGAACCTTCAGTGGGTAAAGCAGCCTATTGGCATGGTTGCTAAGCCTTTTTTGTGGGTAAAACGACCCACTGGCTTAGTCACTAGGCACATCAGTGAGCAAACCAGCTTGTTGGCATAGTTGCTAGGCACCCTCGATGGGAAAATAGCCTATTGGGCACCTTTGGTGGGTAAAAAACCCGATTGGCACGGTCGCTGGGCACTTTCAATGAGAAAAACACCCCGTTAGCTTGGGCGCTAGATCCCTTTGGTGGAAAAACAACTCATTGGGCACTTTCGATAGGCAAAATAGCCCGTTGGCAGGGTCGCTAGGCAACTTCGGTGGGAAAACAGCCAGTTAGGCAACTTTGGTAAGTAAAACAACCCGTTGGCACGGTCGCTAGGAACCTTCGGTGGAAAAACAACTCATTGGCATGGTCACTAGGCACCTTCGGTGGGCAAAATAGCCTGTTGGTACTGTTTCTAGCCACCCTCGATGGGAAAAACAACCCTTTGGGTACCTTCAGTAGGTAAAACAATCCATTGGTAGGACCACTAGGGACCTTTGATTGGCAAAATATATAGTTGGCATGGCGGCGAGGCCTCTTCAGTGGGAAAAACAACTCATTGGCCACATTCGGTGGGCAAAATAGCCCGCTGGCACGGTTGCTAGGCACCTTTAATGGGTAAAACAACCAATAGGTTTGGTAGCTAGGCACCTTTAGTGGGTAAAGCAGATCGTTGGCATGATCATTAGGCACGTTCGGTGGGCGAAACAGCCAGTTGGCACTGTTAGTAGGCACCCTCGGTGGGCAATACAGCCCGTTGGCAAGGTTACGAAGCACCCTCAGTGGGCAAAACAACAAATTGGCACCGTTGTTAGGCACCTTTGATGAGAAAAATAGGCTGTCGTGTACTTTTGGTGGACAAAACACACTACTGGCACGGTCGCAAGGCACCCTCAGTGGGCAAAACAACCCGTTGACACGGCTCCTAGGCACCATTAGAGGGCAAAATAGCCAGGTGGTACATGGCAACTTCGGTAGGAAAAACAACCGGTTGGTACACCTTCGCAGGGCAAAACAGTCCGTTGGCACCATCTCTAGGCAGCTTCGGTGGAAAAAACAATCCATTGGCACGATGACTAGGCACCTTTGGTGGGCAAAACAATCCATTGGCATAGTCACTATGCGCCTTGGGTGGGCAAAAGAACCTATTGGCACAGTCGCTAGACAACTTCGGTGGGGAAAATAGCCCGTTGGGCACCTTCAATGGGCAAAACAACCAATTGGTACGGTGGCTAGGCACCTTCAGCTGGTCAAGCAGATCGTTGGCACGGTCATTAGGCACCTTCAGTAGGCGAAACAGCCAATTGGCACGGTTAGTAGGCACCCTTGGTGGGCAAAACAGCCCATTGGCAAGGTTGCTAAGCACCCTCAGTAGGCAAAACAACCCATTTGCACTGTTGTTAGGCACCCTAGATGAGAAAAACAGGTCGTTGCGCACTTTTGGTGGATAAAAAACACTACTAGAACCGTCGCTAGGCATCTTCGTTGGGCAAAACAACTTGTTGGCACGACCGCTAGGCACCTTTCGAGGGCAAAATAGCCCAGTTGTATGGTCGCTAGGCATCTTCGGTAGGAATAACAGCCCGTCGGCACACCTTCCCTGCGTAAAACAATCCATTGGCACGATGGTTAGGCACCTATGGTCGAAAAAATAGCCCTTTGGGCACCTTTGGCAGATAAAACAACTCGTTGGCACGGTCGCAAGGCACCTTCAGTGGGCAAAACAACCCATTGGCACGGCTACTAAGCACCATTAGATGGCAAAATAGCCCGGTGATACGTGGCAGCTTCGGTAGGAAAAACAACCCATTGGTACACCTTCGCAAGGCAAAAAAGTCTGTTGGCACCATCGCTAGGCAGCTTTGGTGGGCAAAACAATCCATTAGCATGGTCGCTATGCACCTTGGGTGGGCAAAAGAACCTGTTGGCACAGTTGCTAGACAACTTCGGTGTTGAAAATAGCCCGTTGGGCACCTTCGATGGGTTAAACAGCCCGTTGGCATGGTTGCTAGGCCCCTTTTGTGGGTGAAACGGCCCATTGCCATGGTCGCTAGGCACATTAGCTGACAAATCAGCCCGTTAGCACGGTTGCTAGGCACCCTCGATGGAAAAATAACCCGTTGGGCACCTTTGGTGGGTAATAAATCCCATTGGCACGGTCGCTGGGCACCTTTGATGGGAAAAATAACTCGTTGGCATGGTCGCTAGGCACCATCGGTGGGCAAAACAACGGGCTCCTTCATTAGGTAAAACAGACCATGGGCATGGTCATTAGGCACCTTTGGTGGGAAAAATAGCCAGTATGCACAGTCGGTAGGCACCCTCGGTGGGCAAAACATCTCATTGGCAAGGTCACTAGGCACCCTCGGTAGGCAAAATAGCCAATTGGCACAGTTGTTAGGCACCCTCGATGAGAAAAACAGCCTGTTTCGCACCTTTGGTGGACAAAATAGTCCATCGTCACGGGTGCTAGGCACCTTACGTGGCCAAAAAAACTCATTGGCACAGCCGCTAGGCACCTTTGGAGGACAAAATAGCCCGTTTTCACAGTCTTTAGGCACCTTTGGTGGGAAAAATAGCCCGTTGGGCACCTTTGTTGGACAAAACATTCGATTGTCATAGTTGTAGGCACCTTTGGTGAGCAAAGCAGCCTATTGGGCACCTTTGGGGGTAAAACAATTCGTTGGCACGATCACTAGGCACTTCACTGGGCAAAATAGCCTGTTGGCATGATCATTAGGCAAATTCAGTGGGCAAAACAGCCCGTTGCCATCGTCGCTAGGCATTTTTGGTGGGAAAAATAGCCAGTTGGGCACCTTCGGTGGGAAAACGGCTCGTTGGCATAGTCGCTAGGTAGCTTTTTAGGCAAAATAGCCAGTTGGCATGGTTGCTAGGCACCTTTGGTCAAAAAATAGCCAATTGGGCTCCTTCGGTAGGAAAAATAGCTTGTTGGCTGGGTCACTAGGCATCTTTGGTGGGTAAAACAACTCGTTGAAATGGTCATTAGGAACCTTTGGTGGCCAAAACAACCCATTGGCATGATCGCTAGGCACTTTTGGTGGGCAAAACAGCCTGTTGGCATGGTAGCTAAGGACCCTCAGCGGGTAAAACAGTCCGTTGGTACGGTCGCTAGGCACCCTCGGTGGGTAAAACAGCCCATTGGACGTAGTCTCTAGGCACCTTAGATGGGTAAAATAGCCTGTTGGCAAGGCTCCTATGTCCCCTTTGGTGGGAAAAACAGCCCATTGGGCACCTTTGGTTGGTAAAACAGCCCGTTTGCATGGTCATTAGGCACCTTCGGTGGGAAAAACAGGCCGTTGCACACCTTTAGTGGGTAAAACAGGCCATCGTATAACTGGTAGTTACTTTTGGTGGGTAAAACAACCGGTTTGCATAGTTGCTAGGAACCTTCGGTGGGTAAAACAGCCTGTTGGCATCGTTGCTAAGCAAAACAGCCAGTTGGGCACCTTTAGTGGGAAAATAGCCCATTGGCACGGTCTCTATGCCCTTTTGGTGGGAAAAACAACCCATTGGGCACTTTTTGTTGGCAAAACAACCCAATGGCACGGTCACTAGGCACCTTTTGCGGGCAAAACAGCCTATTGGCACATTTGTTATGTAACATCCCCTCACTTATGGGAAAGGGCAATTTGGTCATTTTGAATGGGTTAGAAAAATTGAAAGTGTTTCTGAT
>JAOQMS010094431.1:0-45321 GCA_027563885.1 Erythroxylum longipes | reverse complement strand
AATTTAGATACTAACATAATTGCACATGATAGGAATCTTATTATCATGATCTCATCATGATTTCCTTCATGCTATGTAATGTATCAAGGAATTTATTAATTTAATTTAAGATCACTATCAATTCATAAAGAACATGAACATCAGATTAACAAAAAAGCCTTCTTATTAATCAAAAATATTTGTACAATAAGCGCTAAAGGAGATTGCCTTTAGAACAATTCTCTAAAAACCCCTTATTTATACTAAAGTCAATCGCCTTTGTATTTAATACCATAGACGAGTATATAAGATTCGTATCTATTTTGAGGAATCAGCTTAGTCAAAGGATCAACAATATTATGTGATCAGTGGGTGCTCTCTCTATCTTATTTTCATTTCTAACAATGATTTCTCTATTCAAATGGCGTCGCCTGAGTACATGTTTGGATTTCTGATGAGACCTTGGTTCCTTTGTTTGCACTATGGCACCATTGTTGTCACAATACAACTGTACTGGGTCAACAATGCTAGGAACCACTCCAAGTTCCATGTAAACTTCTTGATTCAAACTGCTTCCTTTACTACTTATAAAGCAGCAATGTATTCTACTTTGGTTGTTAAATCTGTAGTTGTCTCTTGTTTGTAACTCTTCTAACTGACTGCTCCACCATTCAGTGTGAAAATTTATCCTGATTGGGATCTGGAGTATCGGATTGGAAACTGACATCTGTATACCGGCTCACAGTTAGATCTCCTTCTCCATATACTAAGAATACATCCTTATTTCTTCTCAAGTACTTGAGGATATTCTTAATAGTCACCCAATGACCCTCTTCAGTATCTGACTGGTAGCTACTAGTAACACTTAGAGCATATGATAGATTGGGTCTTATACATAATATATCATACATGATTGATCCTATATTTGAAGCATAAAGGATAAAATTCATACAAGTCCTCTCATCTTATGTCTTTGGACACATAGATTTCAAGAGTGTAATCCTATGTGTTATAGAAAGATAACCTCTCTTGGACTGCTCCATGCTACATTTCTTTAACATCTTGTCTATATATGTAGAATAAGAAAGACCAAGCAACTTCTTAGATCTATCTCTATAGATTCTTATACCCAAATTATAAGTTGTTTCTCCATGGTCTTTCATGGAGAAATTCTTGGATAAGCAAATCTTGACTGATTGTAAGCTAAGACATCATTTCCTATTAGTAGTATGTCATCTACATATAACATAAGGAATACAATTGCACTCCCACTAACCTTCTTATACACACAAGGTTCATCCAAATTTTGTGAGAAACCAAAGTCTTTGTTTGTCTCATCAAATCGGATATTCCAACTCTTGGATGCTTGCTTCAATCCATAAATGAAAATTTGAAGTTTGCATACCTTTTCACCATCATTAGATATGAACCATCGGGTTATGTCATGTACACATCCTCGGTTAGCTTTCTATTAAGGAAAGTTGTTTTCACATCCATTTGACATATCTCATAATCATAATAAGCAACAATTGACAATAGTATCCTAGTGGATTTAAGCATGGCTACCAGGCTAAATGTTTCGTCATAGTCAACTCCTTGTCTTTGACAATAACCTTTAGCTACAAGCCTAGCTTTATAAGTAACTACATTACCATCCATATCAGTTTGCTTCTTAAAAACCCCTTTACACCCTATGGGTTTTATCCCTTCAGGTGGGTCAACAAAAGTTCATAATTGGTTTTCATAAATGGAATCCATTTCAAATTTCATGGCTTGAAGCCATTTTTTAGATTCTGAACTCTTTAGAACTGCTTCATAGGTAGTGGGCTCATTGTCCTTTATGAGCAATACGCCATTTTGTTCACTTATGAGAAATACATATCTCTCTAGAAGATGACCTATCCTATTTGACCTGTGAACTTTTTATGTTTTAGAAGATTGAACTATTGTTTCATTATTATAAACAATAGTCTTGGGTTCATATAGTTGATCTGCGTCTATTTGAGCATTTTGAACTTCCATAAGTTCAATTTTGCTTCCACTGTCTTCTTTTAGAAGAAACTCTTTCTCTAAAAATATAGCATGCTTTGAAATAAACACCTTTTGTTCCAAAATAGTATAGAACTAATATCCTATCATTTCTTTAGGATATCCTACAAACAAACACTTGTCAAATTTAACTTTTAGCTTATTTGACTAAATCTGATTCACATAAGTTGGACAATCCCAAACTTTCATGTGAGAAAAATAGGGTTTCTTGTTAGTCCACATCTCATATGGATTAACATCAACTGGCTTTGAAGGGACTCTATTTAAAACATAAACAACAGTCTCGAGTGCATATCCCCATAAAGATTTTGGCAGATCTGCTAAGCCCGTCATTGACCTCATCATATCCAACAAGGTTTGGTTTCTCCTTTTTGCCACGCCATTGTGTTGCAGTGTGTAAGGTGGAGTCCACTAGGATATTATCCCATTATCTCTGAGATAACTTAGAAACTCTTAGCTTAAGTATTCACCACCTCAATCTGACCAAAATGTTTTAACACTTCTGCCCAACTATTTCTCTACTTCATTTTTGAATTCTTTGAACTTTTGAAAGGCCTCAAATTTGTATCTCATTAGATGCAAATACCCATATAATGAATAATCATCGATGAAGGTAATGAAGTATATGAAACTACCTTTGGCATGTATGGACATCGGACCACATACATCTGAATGTATTAATTCCAATAGCCCAATAGTTTGTTCACCCTTTCCTTTAAAGGGTAACTTTGTCATCTTGCCAAATAAGCAAGATTCACATATGTCATATTATTCATAATCAAATGACCACATACTACCACACTTGTGTAGTTTAGTCATGCATCTCTCACTTATATGTCCAAGGCGACAATGCCATAAGTAAGATGATTTTACATTTTCTCGTTTTTGTCTTTTATTGTCATTGATATTTAAAGCTGGATTGGACATATCTAATATATATATTCCATTGCATAATGTACCCATAGCATAAAGCATTCCATTCAAACTAATAAAACAACCATTCTTACTAAAATTTAAATGGAAACCACCTTTATTAATACTAGAAACAGAAATAATATTCTTAGTCAATACAGGTACATAAAAACAATCATCCAATTCTATTACAAGCCCACTAGGGATTGTCAATACATAAGTTCCTACAGCTAATGCAGCAACTCTTGCTCCATTGCTCACGAACAAGTCCAAATGTCCCTTGTTGAGTTGTCTACTATTACTGAGGCCTTGCATATCAATATATACGTATAAGTCACTAACGGTATCTAATACCCATATGTTATTATTAGAAATAATATTAATATCAATAACAAACATACATAAAGTAGATGGGACATTTGATGCCTTCTTCTATTCAGTGACTCCATATAGGCCTTACAGTTCCTCTTCCAATGGCCATCCTTGCTACAATGGAAGCATGTTCCTTAAGGGCGGTTTCTTTAGCTTTCTTCTTGGCTACACCTCCCTTAGGCCTTGTGGACTTCTTTTTCTTTTAGTTCTTCCTCTTCAAACTAGAAGATTCCACCATCAATACAACCTTACTGTCCTTACGGATAGATGAATCAATTGTTTTAAGTAAGCTGGTCGGTTCAGGAATCATTGTGGATATTTGGTTCATCCAATAATTAAGCACAAACTGTGAATAACTATCAATCAAACCAGTTAGAATTGAGTCTATACTTAATTCATGATCCATAACAAAACCTAAGGAGGCCAACCTCTCAATAACCATTCTTCTTCAGTGCATATTGCACTGGAGATGTCCCTTCATCCATCTTGGAGCAAAAGAGTAACCTCGAGGTCTCGAACCTTTCAAACCTAACTTACTTATCAAACAAATCCCTCAAATGATAGAGTATGATATGAGCATCTATAGCCTCATGCTTCTTTTGCAATTATAGTGACATAGTAGGCAGCATTATGCAGCTAGCCATCTCATTATCATTAAGATGCTTTCTATATGCCTTCTGATCACTATCAGAAGCATCAACAGCAGGGGGATCAGGAAGTGGTTCTTCCAAGATGTAGCCTAGTTTCTTTGACATGAGAATTATTCTCAGGTTCCTAAGTCATTCTAGGAAGTTGGGTCCAGTCAACTTATTGGCTTCCATAAGTGAGCTTAGGTTCACACTAGTGGTCATGGTGTCAATTCTTGCAACCTAATGTCAAAGAGAGAAATGGTGTTAGACTGTACATAAATGCTTGTCAATTAAGACTTTAATAATATGCAATATCACTCCAATTATTTTCTCACAAATCTATAACCCTCCATATGAATTCGAGAGAACTTGTATAGATGTTCTCTTAATGGGTCGATATCCAACATCCTTAAGAATGACCTTAGGTTTGCCCAACAAGCTACCTTAGGTTAATCGGTAGGTATCGATCTTAGCAATTGCATTTATAATGTAACTATCGAATCTAGTGCTATCAAATATTGATGTGTGCACTCACATTGGGCTATCAACTCTAGATGAATGTACATCTCATGTACACTAGCCAACTTCGCCTAAAACCTACCCATTAATCCGAAAATCATATTTTTATGGATCGAACATATTCGTGTAGAGCGGGCTTGGGTTTGCATAACAACCCTAACACTAAAAGAACCTTGACTCTCACCATATTAATGGAAGGCATTAGTTTTAATATTCTAAATAAGGGATTTCTACTCAGGTCTCATCTAACTAGGATGGTCTTGTATATATCATATATATATATATATAGTTACTATAACTATATGGACAACCCAATCATATTGGGCTTAAGTCTATAGTCATCCATCATGCAAGTCCAAACAATCCTAACATGCATTCTCTAATGCACCAAATTAAACAAATAAGTTTTGGTTGTGACAATTTATGGATCCTAAAATTTGGAAGTCGATTCAACTCTTAAATCAAATTGCTTACTAATTTTGATCTCAGCTAAAATTAATTATGCATGTCATTTCGATTTGGAATTTAATATTAATCAAATCAAATTAAACTCCAATTTCCAGATATTAATTCAAAAATTAATAATCCTTAAAATTAATTATTTGATGTCAAAATTAAACACTTTAATTTTGTCACACATGCATTTCCTAATCATACTAGAAAATTTACTACTTCACATAAATTAATTCAAAATTAATTTGAAAATTTTCCCAAAATTTATAGAACATCAAATCATCATTCCATGCATGTCTAGGTCATTTCAAGTTCATCAAAATAATTTTTAAATCACCCAAACTCATCAAGACAATTGAAACTACACTTAGACAAATAAAAATGACAAATTTGACATATAAATTTTTTCTGGAAATCTAATTTTTGAGCAAATTCATTTTAGCATGCATAAGACATCAAAATAACACATTTTTATCACATAAAAATATTTTTAAGGTTTTGGAACTGAAACATACACATACAAAATTATCAAACAAAGCAGTTTCATCAATTTCAACAAAACTAACTAGATTTGTTTACTGTTTGAATAATTAACTAAAATAATTTTAATTAATTTTAGAAAAATTCTAGAGAAAAACATGTTCAACCTCAATAATTTATCCAACTAACATTATATGTTCTGCAGGAAAATAGTTTTCATGCATGTTGTATAAAATTTGAAAATAAATATTTTAATCACATTAAAATCAATTTTCAATCCCAAAAACCATCTACAAACATCTCATCAGTAGATCAGTGAAATAAAATCACGAAAAAAAAATTTTGTAATTTAATTTTGAATTTTCTAAGAATAGAACCTCAACTATCACAACCATGAAATCCTGTTGCACATGTCATAAAAACTACATCTAATAGGCACAAGATGTCTCTGATACTACTGTTAGGTTTTCATCTTGCATCACTTGCATCAAAAATATAAAACATCTGTGGAAATATAAAATAGAACCCAAAAAAACCAAGAACTTTCAAGTGCTATTAGATGTAACTTTAACAAAACATGAACTTAAGATGTGTACTGTACAATCTCCTTCATTCTTCGTTGTCTTCACCTCTTTGGGTTGTTGTAAGCCAGAACAACCAAAGGAGGACGTCTCTAATGATATCCACGAGAAGAGCGATGCTTGAAACCTCTTAGGAAGAATGGTTAGAACATACACAAAGTGATAGCTTTGTGATGTATTCTTTGGGAGAGTGTTTGTAGAGAGTGAGATAAGATGATGAACACTTTACCAAAAAGTCACTTGTTTTCACACAACACTTGTACAAAAAATTGATGTTTCTTGCACCCTTTGACCTTCCTCTAACCCCCAACATCAATGGAGAGTTAGTGGGAATTAAGTGGCTTTTAATCCCACTTAGTTTAGTATGAAAGTTCCACACCTTCTTTAAAGGGTAATCTTGTCATCTTGCTTATTAAAGGGTAATTTTGTCTTCTTACCTATTAAGCAAGATTCATATGTATCATATGACTCGTAATGAAATGACCATAAACTGCCACACTTGTGTAGCTTAGTTATGCATCTCTCATATATTGGATCCCCATCAAAAACCATTTCACTCATTCTTCTCATTTTCAATGCATGTGACCCATTAGGTTCCTGGTTATGTTGGCCACTTGAAATAACACTTAATTCAAGCAAGTCATAAGCAACACATCATGATCCTCAATTGATCAAAAAGCTAGTGGTTTGACTACGACCCTTCCATAGACAATGTTCCTGTGCAATTCATCCTTTCACCATTTATACCCTACTTGGCTTAGAGTATGGTTAAAGTGTCAACACCTACTAGACTAACTACATCACATCTAGCCCAAGTGATGTTAGTTTCTGTCCTGAGGCTCATTACACAATTGGATATGTCATTGAAGACTATCTTTATGACATTTCCACTCCGGCTAGAGATTCCCGAGTAATGAACCCGATAAGAGGTCGTGGGTAGGAATGGTGAATTCTTTATTGTCTACTCAATTACCTTTGAATATCTCAAGTTGTACCCAATCACCACCCTATGAGCAACCTATAAGAGGCAACAAGGAATGGAGTCAAAGTACAAGATTAGTAGCCATGGCATCCTTAAGCGCCTCAAGTCTAAGGATATTTACACCATTGCTATGATGACATTATCATTGACACTAGAATAGATTATCTATATGATTGTCTCATGGCAGGTCATCTAATATACTTACTACTCTTAACAAGCATTCACATGTTAACTCAAACAACTCATGCTTACAGCTTATGAGATCCACTGCTTGATCTAATCAAGGAGTATAACATGTGCTAGTATGTCCGGATTAATAATGTCCTGTCTTATTAATCCTATGACTAGGGATAATTTAGATGCTAACATAATTACACATGATAGGAATTTCATTATCATGATCTCATCATGATTTCCTTCATTCTATGTAATGTATCAAGGACTTCGTTAATTGGATTTTAGATCACTATCAATTCATAAAGAACATGAACATCAACTTAACGAAAAATCCTTTATATTAATTAACAAGATTTACATAATAAGTGCTAAGGGTGATTGCCTTTAGAGCACTTCTCGAGCATCATTCATGGCCACCTACCAGTGGACACTTCCTATCAAAATGCAAGGAAAACAATGGAAAGCTAATTGAGGACCAACTGTAGTTGACAAAAATGTGTATGATCTTGATTCTATCTCCACCATAGTTAGTAAAAGCTCAATGACCATTAATATTAACATTGCCGATGCTTCCATAAAGAAGGAGTTCTAAACAATGGGAAAAAAAAGGAAATATGAAAGAGGTTATAGGGGAAAGTGCACCAAAGGTAAAAATTCTCTTAACAAATAAATGAACATAATTTGGAAGCTATGAAGTTTGAATTGATCTCAAAATATTTTAGTTGTAAGGTATTTTTTCTATAAAGAAAAACCTAATTTCTTTAAATTGTTGGAAACTAAGATAAGGAAGGAAAACATGAATAAACTAAGTATTTTGAAGGCTTCAATGACATTTTTCACTCTAATCATCATTATCAATATTATGGTACAATTATTTTCTCAAAAAATATTATGGTAAAATTATCCTTGCTTCTAGCACGATCAAGGTTAAAGAACAAGATGTAAGTAATCAGGTTATGTATGTTTTGATACACTTTATACATGAAATTATTAAGATGTGTTCCTTTGTGGTATATGGCTCCAATTTTAGTTTTCAAAGGAAGCTTTTATAGGATATCTTGATTTAAACTTAATGTATGGGCATTAGTTGATCTATGAAGATTTTAACTCCACTCTACACTAGTCTGATCCAAAAGGTCGAGCTAGTTTGAAAAGGCATTGTAATGATCTCAAGGAATGTGTGGAGCTCTTAGAGGTTACAAATTAAAGCTTGGATGGTTATAAATTCACCTAGAGTAATAAGTAAAACTCTAGTACTTTATAAAAATTTAGATAGCAATAATTAATCTAAATTGGCTTTCAAGCTTTACTAAAAGCAAAGCCACCTTTATAAAGCCACTTATTTCTTACCATTATCCTATCAAAATTAGTGATCTATTTCTAAAGGTGCATAGAAACTTCTCTTTTAGAATTAATAATTTCCTTGTTCTTGATGACAGATTTAAAGAAGCTATTAGTCAAGGATTGGGACCTAGAATTCATGGTATTAGATAATATTCTTACGTTTACAAATTGAATTGCATCGAAAAGAAGTTGAAACTCCTTAATTCAAAAAGGATTCATGATATTAAGCAATTAGTGTCATGTACTAGAGAGAGGTTATCGGGAGTTTAGAAATTGCTCTTTAATAACCTTGTCTATAGAGAGATATTAGGGGAGGAAGGGATAGCGCTTAAAGATTATCTAAGTAAGGTGGAGGACCACACTTCCTTATAGAGGAAAATAATTATCTTAAGGAAATGGACGTGCGTAGAAGTTTTTTCTTCAAATATATTGTGGCAAAGAGAGTCAATAACAAGATATGATCACTTGGTTAACAAAAAGGTTAGGTAATCTCCAAGCAAAAAGGCTTGATGATGGAAGTAGAGAAGTTCTTAAAAGTCTTATTGGCTTTTGATAACAATGATGTTACGAAACTTAATAAACCTTGGATGAAGATGAAAATAAAAGTATTTTTTTTTAAACAAACAGTCAAAAAGTTCCTAATACAAGTGGAATGAATACGTATGTCTTTCAAAAATATTAGGATCAAGTAAGACACTTGTTAATCGTGGTTATGTTAGAGTTCTTTCAAATAGGAAATACTAAAGGATGATAAGTTCAAATATCATAGTAATTACAAAAATATTGAGTTATATAGTCAATATTTTGTTGGTGACTTTTTGTTTTCGTCCAAAGTTTATCAGTATTCAAATAAGGTCCTGATGAATTCATTGAAGATCTTTAAGGGCTTTTTGGATTAGAGATTTTCATAAGATTTTTAACATTATTATTTCTTCCAATGCTTTTCAATATGTTGATAAGCTTAAAGCTTTAACTGGGTTTTCCATTAAAATCCCCTTTTAATGTACAATGGGTTACCTTTGGTTCAATTATTAAGGATGACGAACACATTAAAACAAAACATTTATTGTAGATTTGAGAATGGTTTAACTACTTCTTTATGGTATAATATAACAATGTTATCCAATTGATGAGTATCATTGCCACTCAAGCCTAACTATGTATTTAGATAAGGGATGGTCAATGTTATGGTTTTCATAGTGACTTGCACCATCTGATTTTGAGTTACTACCCTAATGATGTATAAGTGTTATAAATGGAAGAGTCACTTGAAGGGCCTATTATCTAATAAATCCTTGAAGGAGTGGTTAATTACAAAAGGGCCTACTGTTCCATAAACTAAGATGGTAACCCACAAACATATAAGGAAAAGTATGCCATTCCTTTTATGGTTAGCAAAAAGTAGTAAAATTAATGCACTAGATAGGTTATTTTATCTTCAATTTTATAATTCCTATGTTTTGGTCAATTTGCTAATGAATCCTTATCCCACTTATTTTTGGAATGAAAGTTCTCTAAAGTAGTTTGGATTTCAATTAAAGACCTGTGCTATTGGCAAATTAAAGAATGTGCTTTCCATAATATTCTATTATGGCTACAAAATAAGCATGATCCATCTAAAAGCTCCTTTAAGATGTATTTGATCTATCTTATTGTTTATTTTTAGATATTATTGCAGGAAAGAAGTAATAGACACTTTAAGAATATTGAAAGAGCCATTGCTACAACTTTGGAAAGTGTCATATCATCTATTAAAGAGCAATTTATACTTTAGGGAAAATCAATTAATCTTGATGTTAGGATAATCAGTGTCTGGAGAATTAGCTAACTCATTCATATATTACCTTTGCAATTAAATTATGGTAATTTGTATAACTTAATCACTTGTTGTTAGTATTTCTTGGCTAGTCAATGCATTATAATGATTTTTTTATCTTATTCATTAATAGATTAGTATAATCTTTTCATTTTCGAAAAAATTCTTAACAAGTATTCAATCTAATTAGCTATATGAGGACCTTCATTCCTAAAGTAAAAAGATAAAGGGAAGGGTATCTTTACCTTATTCCCTTAGCTTCTTTGATGAGTTTAAAGGGTCCCCCATTCTTTAGTACAATATAAGCCATCGAGGAAATGCACTGCTCACTCCGAGTTACAAACAAGTTAAGAAAACGAAATGCTTTGGGATTGTTTATGATAAACTTCCTTTCAATAGAGTCAAATGTCTTTAAAAAATCTATTTTGATAGCATATAATTTTTTAAGGATTCTTTCTATTGTAACTTTTACAGAGGTTCTAAGCTATTAGGATATTATCTCCAAGTAACTTGTCTTTAATTAAGGTTGCTTGTGTGAGGTTAACATATGTAGGAAGTATTTTTTTAATTTATTGGCTAATAGCTTACAAATAAACTTGTAGGTTGCATTATAATAAGAAATGGGCCTAAAATGTTTGAAAATAAAAGCAAAACTCACCTTAGGAATTTGGCAAAGGAAGGTTTTATTAACCTCCTTTAGCATTTTGTTAGAATCAAGGAAGTCTAAGACAACATTAGTCAGTAAAAATCCAACATGATTCTTTGATTTCTGAAACAAGAAGCAGTTCATGCCATCAATTAGGATGCTTGGAGAATGATTGTTCAACATCTCTTATTGAAAAAGGTCTAGAATGAAAGTTAGATTTTTGATAAGATATTTGATCACTGATTATTGACTTTAGAAGTTGGATAGTTTAGTAGTAGCTGATAGGTGTGCCAAAAAAAACCTGAGAGAAAATTAAAAGCTTCGTAAAGGATCCTTATTAAGAACAAATTATAGTACATTAAACCTTAAAGATATTGTTTATTCTATTTGAGTTTCTTTTACTAAGGACTGAGTTATGAAAAAATGAAGTATCTTGTCCCCGTCAAAAAAACCTGATTTTTTTTATCTCTGTTTGTATAATAAATGGTTAATCTCATTAGTCTTGATATAGTTTGAAAGAGCCTTTCTCTCAGGGATGATTAAGTTGAAAATGGGAAAAGGGACCAAAATCTTTTTTTAAGTGAAAACGTGATCATCCTAATTAATATTATTTAAATGATCTTATACAGTTTAAATTATATGTTGGTGTTCAAATATATTTAAAAAATATTACAGACAATTCAATATCACTACAATAATCATCTTATAATTAATTTTTTGTATATATTATAATTAATTTTGTGGATGGAGCTGCGGGTGTGAAGTAAAATTTGAACTGCTATTAGTAAATAACGATAAATAAATTCTTTGGAATTCCTAGTACTACATTTGATTTTCCTGCTTGCTTTTGTGTAACAGGAAGAGCCGCATATCCAAGCACTCAAACGAGTAAAATGATACATGATTCCCAGTTGATGTTTAGCTAGTAATAATAGCTACTAATGATCAGTCATCAATATTTGTGCATATAAATATATGTATATGTCTTAGTTGAAAAGCCCAAAGATAAGGCGTAACAGAAATATAACATTGGGTATGTTTTGCTAGTCCTAATTATCCGCATATGCTGACACAACAGCTACATTCACATGATCTGTACATGTCCGTTGTGCGTATGCCCGACTATATGTATGCCTCCAGTCCTTTCAATCAATGCAGTGAAATAGAATATTTCTTCGCATAGCTCAACAGGACAAGAAATGGCTCGCTTCCTTTTGTTCTTCTCAGGTACCGTCTTACTTGTGGTCATCGGAATAGATATTTTTGTGGAGTCTACAAGACCTCCTCCACCAGTTCCTTTGCTGACACCAGGCACCCGTTTTGGAGGAGGAGGAGGAGGAGGAGGTGGGGGTGGAGGTGGAGGAGGTGGTCCTAGAGGTGCAAGTGGCTCTGGCTTTGGGTTTGGATCAGGCAGTGGAACTAGTGGTCGCGATCTTAGTGGTGGAGGAGGTGGAGCTGGAGGCGGCAGCGGAATTGGTGGAGGAACAGGAGGTGGGTATGCCGCGGGAGGTGGCATCGGTTATAGAAGCGGTGGTGGTGCCCCATCTCCAAACAACATAGCAGTTCGTGCCTCATCCAAAACTTTGCACACTATACCAGGGTTTCGTTAGATAAAGACCTGAGCATACTATATAACTAACGGTGTTACGTTTTCTCGTGTTCATTAATATTATATTATTGTGGTGTGTTCTGTGCTTAAAATAGGCAATGATTGTTCTAACATCGAAGCTAATAAAATAAAGTGCGCAAAATCGTTAAACCGAGTTGCCTTCATGTAATTGGCGTAATCTTTGTCATTGTTTTGTTAGTATTATCAAATTTATATATCCATACTTTACATCAGTAAAAAAGTTTGGCTCCACAAGAGTGTGATTATAACATTCCACATGCGAAGTCATCAATTGCACATCTCCAAGGTCTGGAATCCAAAATTTCGTTCAATGCTTAATTGCAAGTCAGACATACATAATCGCCAGTTATACCGAGCAATAAATGCTTAAAATATTTCAACCTGAGCTGTAGCTTTTCCAATTATTCTTGAGAATATGATGTTTTGAGTTACGAATTACTTTGCACGACTAATCTACACCAAATAAAAAACTCGGTGATTTAGAACCATATATCGCCAAGTATCCACCTTAGCTGGACGGAGGACAAGGTATAAGATTAAAACTACGATAACAGAATAAGTGGTCGACAAAAAGTTAATATCAAATAACCGCATCTTTTAGAAATCCCGGAATAAATATAATTATTGATAGATTCAAATATTCTTCTTTATTTGTATTATTGGAAAATCGCGTCGGAATCTGATCCAGACTGTAGTGGAATAATTACGAAACTTTTTCGCAACCTTTGATTTCTCAAAAACCAAGATCGCTTTAATCATATAAAATGATTAATATAAATTATAATAAAGCAGAAACTTAATTCGTATATTATTTCGAAACTTGATCTTTGTCTTGTCGTATCCCTCAAACTATTTCCGAAACCGATTTATTTTAACCACCGTAGCTGCACAAATGTCCGGCCTCTAAAGGTATCTACAGAATGAGTTGAGAGAACTCTGTAACTTAAGCAAGAAGTACTAGCTCCATAGAGCTTAAGCCTATTTATAATAAGCTTCGGACATTTTAATAATTTAATTAAAATTAAATTCTAATTTCAATTAAACTTTAATTAAAATTAAATAATTCTAATTAAATATCAGCTATGCCCATATAAGATTCAATATCTCATATTAATCCTTATTTATTAAATATCTCATATTTAATAATAAAGTTTCTCAAACTTTACAATCTAAGTCCAACTTGATTAAATTAACTTTGCTCTCTTCAATCCATTCTATATGTGAAACCCATTAGGTTCCCAAATATGTTGGCAATGATTATAAAAATTAGAATTAGATAAATTAAAACTCCTTTTAATTTATCTCTAATTCTTCAATTAAACAATTTATAATCATAGATCAAGATTGACATCTAGTAACGCTTCATGGCCACCCAAATATTTAGGAATGTCAAAGTGGTTTGGACTAATATTTCCGTGCGTAATTTTTCGTATAATTCAATCCTTTCATCAACCAATATTCTAATTAGACATAGAGCATGAAATTAATTTTTACTCTATTTTAAGTCCAATCATATTAGTTCTCCGCTGTTAACTATTGATTTAATTAATGATATTTGTAAACTATTTATAAAATGTCATTTCACCTTGGCCAAGGATTTGCTGAATCAATACTAATCAAGAACAACAGAACATTCTCCCTAATTATTTTAGGGTGATAAATCATATCTTGATTACACAACTATCTCCATATAATTCTTGCTACATCTAATGACTACCAATTGAATAACCAATGATTAAATAGGTCATAAATAGTATCAAAATGTAGCAATCCCAATTCAAGATAACTTTGGTGATCTCAAGTCAAATGATCACTTATACAATTATCACAATGAGAATTCCACAGACATACAAGTAATATTTCAAATAGATTTTTCATATCAGGTCTGTTCAGTGAACATATTCTCTAACAAGCACCCACATGTTTGTTTAAGTATCTTTATACTTTAGCCTATGAGATCGACTACTTCCTTCATAAGGAAAAACAAAATGTATGATAGTTTTTTTTACATTTTATTAATGTCCAATCTTAATAGAATAATGGCTAGGAACATTTAGGAATAATACATAAATGCAATATGAATCTCATAATTATAATCTCATTATAATTTCATTTGCAATGTACAATTATTCCATAGACTTTATCATATACATCTAAATATGTACAAGATAAAAAATGCCTTTAAATAATTTGTCACTAAACTACAACCAAAGCGATTGGCTGCAAGGCGTAAATCAACAATCTCCCACTTACACTAAGCCAATCGTTGTATCCCATACCATATTACCATATGATGATTATCCTACTACTAAAACAATGGCTTAATAAGAGAATTCTACAAGATTCTCTATGCTTAAATCTTACAACTCTCATCTTAATTATCATCATAATTAAGAAATTTTCCCTAAACACATTCTTGGATCTTTAATGAGACATTAGCTTCTTATGCATGCCCAATGGCTCTAATGTTATATAGTAAATTACTGTCTTAAACAATGCAAGGAACTATATCAAGTTCACTAAAGAACTTATTGATCCAATTAATCATTTCAACTAAATGAAAATTTTATTATGGATTATTTAGCAACCATTGCTACATTGGAACCTGTCAAACCCTAAATGATATTGTTCTAAGTAAATAAACCTTAATTAGGATTTAATTCTAAAGTCATATTCTTATCATCTTGAACTCAAATATCAACTCACATATAGAGTAATGAATATCTTTAATACTTCACAAGTATCTGATATCTTAAATACTAAACATCTTTAGTACATTATCTATGCACTTGGACTTAGAATAAGTTAACAACGTCCAATCTATCTCTATAGATCTAATTCCCATAATTAAGTTGTTAACTTTTCATATCCAATAAGAGTTGTTCTTGGACAATTATGTGTTCAACAATTGAAAGTTAGAACTAGTGTTCTTTGTAAGTAATATGTCTCTACATATTCCCACTGAAGAGGACAGTTATACTCCCACTAACCGTTTATCCACTGAAGAGGATAGTTATACTCCCACTAAACTTCTTATAGACGTGATAAATTCAGAATCATCTCCAAAACAAACTCTTTGAATTCATCATGAAAGTGAATCTTTCAATATATCGCAGCCTTTTAATTATACATTAAATGTATCATTAAAGGAACTAGTTCCAACTAGATGTAATGTTATGAGATTTGAACCTTTCAAATTTGTTCTTACTCCTACTACTTATCTTGCGAACCATTCTCCTATAAGTATACATTGAATCAAACAATTTGTTCAATGAATATGTAAGATTATATCTAATATTTTGGATATCTCATAACCTTTTATTATCCAATTTAGTTCTAAACTAAATAGATAATATATGCTTAAGCTAAGCATCACATCCTTAAATCACTAGCTTTAATTATTTCAATGACTTAGCATTTCATATATAATATGAAATCTTGCTAATTGATTCAATTGGAACTATAAAAGGTAAGTCATTTTACTAGGCATTGCTATTGTTGAAGATAAAACCTATCTACTTGTTTTTCGCTCAAAAATCACAAGTGAACGGCTTTTGATTTGTAGTAAAAAGAGTGAAGATCGATCCCACAGGGAATGATGCCTAGACACCGCTTAATTTAGACACAAATTTGTTTAAGAAAATAAATTGTGAAATGCAAATAATCTAGAAAATTAAATTAAAATTAAAAGAGACTAATGTAAACAATGGACAATACTACAATTGCAGAAAATCTGAATTCAAGATCTAAATGTTAGAGATTACTTTTTCCTTACTTTGTCTCTCTCTTATTTTATTGATTGAATTGTGTCTCATCCTAGATTTCTGAATGTACTAATTACCCTCTCTTAAGGTGCAACTAACTATTCGTCCCTAATTGAATTAACGGGAATCGATTGAACGATCTCTCAACCTACCCAGTGACTCTACCGATTCAACTACTTATTAAACTATCCTATGGGTGATCAATTGACTAATCGAGATCTCTTTTCTAACTATTCAATTAACATGATGATTGCTAGTTTACAGGTCGCCAACTCTTGCTGTACAATCCTACAAGAACTTCATCTCACTCACTCTCTCAATTTGTTGCAAGATGACAATTAAGAACAACAATTAACAAAGACAATTGTACTCAATTCAATAAAATAAAAGTTTTGACAAAATAATTCAAAAGAAATCCCTAAAATGAAATCAGTCTAACTTGGTCTCCAAAACATCATCAACAATCAAATGAGCCATTTTTACAAAGAATAGAAGAGATTAAAATGATAGAAAATTGTATAGAAAGACTCCTCTTCTTTGCCAAAATCTGGAATTTTGGTGTTCATGTGCTATTTTGCCTAATCTTGATGATGATCCTTGTCTTCAATCCTTCCTCAATGCTCCAAATATGTGTTCTTCACTCAAGGATAGTGTTTCTATAGGTGGCTGTCGTCCCTCCTAAAGATGGAGGCTTAATGATCTTTTTATAGTCCAAAAACCTTAAGTTTAATGAAGCCTCACAGTTGCCTCAGATTACAATTCCCACGTCCGTGGGAATTTGCATGATTCCCACGAGCATGGGAATCACACACAGATTCACTTCTCATTTCTTCTATGATTTCCATGTCCGTGGGAATTTGCATGATTCCCACAAATGTGAGAATTTGGTACAAATGTACTCTCCTTGTCTTCTCTTCTTTGATCTTTTGTTCAAGCTCCAAGTTGCTCCCATTTCTTTCCTACACAAAAATAGTCAATTCTTACCCTCAATTAGCATCAAACACACAGGAACAACAATGGAAATAAAACTTAATGAAAAAATACAAAATGAATCCTAAACTAGAACAATAAAAAATTTAAGCAAGAAAATATATGTTAATTACCTATAAAAACATATCTTAATACACACCTATCAACATCCCACACTTGAATCTTTGCTTGTCCTCAGTCAAAATAAATACAACCAATCAATTCTACCACTTCATTTTTACAAAGATCAAAGCATACATTCCATCAAATTCAAGCCAACTCAAATATCAAGTTAATGCACATATCATGACTACTTTTTTTCATTGGTGTACACAAGCAAACTCACAATTGGAATAATCACTCAAAGATAAGTAAATATGCACAAATGAATCTTCTTCGTAGTTTTCACTCATTTTGCTTAAGTGTTTAAGGGTTAGTGTTTCACTCAAACTTCCTATAAGAAACTACACTGCCATAGGCTTGCTAATACACTGATTCTCCCCTAAAATGATTATATGCATAAATAGAACAAAAGGACTTGTTTAAGGTTGTAATGTGGTAAGGGTTAAGGTGGGTCAAAAGAGGGGAAAGAGGGTTAAGGACAAGCATAAGTAAAGTAGAAAACGGATAAAATGGGATTAAAAAACATAACTACGAGACATACAAATATAACTAATATTCTGCACTTATTGATGCTATACACTTGTTCTTACTTTTTTCTTTTATTTTCTTTTTCATTTTTCATTTTTTTCATTTTTAATTCATTTTCTTCATACATGGAAGAACTATGGATCAAAACTAGCACTATATACAATGTAGTTCATTGACAGAAATATACTCAACCTGTCTCCATAAAAGTTTCACACAATCCCAACTAATGTTTCACTTAATACTTTACTAAGCTTGTGAAAAGGTAAGATAATGGGGTTTAAAGTGTTAAAATTTTAGGTGTTTTCAAAAAACAAAAGGTTAACGCTCAATGGGGGTAGCAAGGGATTATGCAAAGGTGGGTCATTTAAGCCAAGGGTTAAAGTAAGGAAAAGGGGCCTCGATTATTTCTATTAAGCATGCCTCCAGTAGACTCAAACTGATTCAAAGCAAGTTTTGAAAGGAGTAACCTATGAAAGTACACTCAACAAGGAAACGAAATGGCTCTAGATGGAGTCATATGGATCAATCCTCACTTTAGCTCAAATGAAAACTCATTTTACATCTCTACACTACTTCATTTTTAAAATGTCGATTTGTGACTAAGCTTATGTAACCAAATACTTTTTAGCACTCTATATGGTTCACTTTCTACTCAAGTAACCTAATATGAGTTCAAGCATGTATTCAATCTAATTCTAATAAACATGACAGAATCTCATGGCAATATTTATTAGAGTGACTCAAATATGGTTCCATTGCTAACACAAAGCACCTACAATATGCCTAAACATGCATCCGATTTAACACAATGTAAAAAAAATACAATTAAGAAAGTTGATATCACCTCCCCACACTTAAAGATCACATTGTCCTCAATGTGACAAGTCAACCCCTAAATGAGTGAAAATGACATTAAACCAAATAAAAATGAAAACAATACAAACAAAAAAATTGAAACAAACGAATGATATTAAACCGAACAGAAGATACTGAAGTCAAACCAAAATTAAAGAAATTAGAACTAAACAAAAGACATAAAACACAAACAAATAATATGAAACCAAATACACATGAAAAGAAATGCACTCACACATAAGAAAAAACAAAATTTAAAAGTTTAAGGGATAAGAAAAGCTTATTCTGATGATGGTGGTGATGGTAATGGTATAGGAGCTTTAAAATTGTTCCTCCGATAGAAGTTGAGGAACCTTCTCTTTAAGTTGCATTGCTCCTTATAAACCTACTGCATTTGAGTGCTGAGTTCATCGAGTTGGGATGCCATCTGTTGTTGATTTGTGACTATTCGGTCGAGAATCGGTTCATATTGGTCACCGCTGGTTCCCTCGGTGCCTCTGCTACTGCTTCCTCCTTTGGTTTAGGAGGTGCGTTGGATGTGGGTCTACGACTGCACTGATGCCCCTCCTGCTTCTCAGTGTATTGCACTTCTAAGGATTGCAAAGTTCCATAGACTGGACCTCCACAATCTCAGAGCGTCTCAAATATACTACGTTAAACATGTCGTGGGGACAATATGCAAATTTTCCATATTCACATTATAAAATACACCCAAAGCAGAAGCAGTATGAGACATCTCAAAAGATGTATTCTTTTTATTAATCACACTTACTAGTGATCAAAAAATTCTATAAGGTGTGTTGATTTTAACCTTTTTATCCACGCACCATAAAAAAGAAAAGTTCTTTAGCTGAGCATTTATTGATTTCTGTTTTATTAAAAACAGTTAGGCATATGAATTTATGTAACAACAAATGCTCAGCACTTTGGATTAGAGAGTTCGGTGCATCACGTGAATCAAAATGTTCTACCTGTGAGAGTGTTCCAATAAGCATCTAAGTCAAAATCTGCATGACCATCTAAAATTTTTGTATTCGACAAGTTAAACAATTCACGCATGATAGAGTAATCAAGTTTAAAAACATTTCCACCTAACCTAAACCAAAACAAATCCATTTTGGAATTATACCAAACTGTTATGAAAAACTCTAAAGATATGGTGGCAGAAATAGGTACGTCGTACTGAACAAATCTATTCCACCCTATGTTTATAGCTAATTGTTTAAATCGGCGTCTCACTCCTATATTTTATAACACTTCAAAATCTAAATACCTAGGAGTAACTAATGGTCTATTCCTAAATTCACGAAAGCGTGCACCTTCTTCTTCCAAGTAAATCAAAAATGGGGCCCAATAGGTTACCGCT
Organism: Erythroxylum longipes; assembly: GCA_027563885.1. Lineage (NCBI taxonomy): Eukaryota > Viridiplantae > Streptophyta > Magnoliopsida > Malpighiales > Erythroxylaceae > Erythroxylum > Erythroxylum longipes. Next base: position 25,147 of record JAOQMS010094431.1, on the reverse strand, counting down.
AAGTTAGGTCCTTTGCTAGAAACTTGAAGGCGGAGCTCGTAAACCAGTTGCCTAACCCTCATCATCCTTGGTGGAGCCATTGTTACAAGAAAATCTGCAAAAATGAAAGAGAAAGAGTGAAATTCATATTTTAGAGTGAGAAAATAAAATCCCACCTAAATCCTTCTGTTTTTGAATGATTGATGTATGAAATGAATGCAGGACTGTAAGATTAATGGAAAGGAATGAAGAAAACACTAAGAATCTAGATGAAAAAGGAAGAGTTCTAGAGAGTGGGGGGAGAGAAAATCGTGTTCTAAAGAGAGAGGGAGTGAAATTTTGAAAAATGAATGGGAGAAGAAAAAGGGGGAAAACTTTAAGTTTCCTCCTGGATGGGATTCCCACGCTCGTGGGAATCCCCACAATTCCCACGAGCATGGGATTCCTCTCCAGAAACTCTCTGGAGAGGTTTCCCATGTCCGTGGGAATCAACACAACGTAGGAATTGGTGATCCTCATAATTTCAAACCTTCTTCCAAGCTCATGTGTGTTCTCCATGATCCCAAAACCTACAAACACATCAAGATAATATCAACAACAAGAAATTTAAAAAGAAAACAAATTGAAATCCAAACACAATCAACACAAACATTAATCAAATCCAATTCAAAGATGATAATAACTAAAGAATTCAAATGAACCATTAATTGAACAAAAAAAATAAAGGCTAGTTAACTCTCATGGATTGCCTCCCATATAACGCTTCTGTTACCGTCGGTAGCTCGACTATCCTTCTTACTCATGGCGGTTCAAATGATCAGAATGATAGTGCTGCATAAACTTATCTCAGACTTTGTACAGGGGCTACCTTATTCTAGGCTCCACCTTCGTCATTGTTTTCCTTTCTTCGCCTTCTCGTACGCGTTCATTTCTTCCTGAACGCATTTCCAGTGTCCTCAGTATTTTCCCATCCTCCTTGGAGTTTAGGTTCCTTGATGTCTATCAGGCGTAGAGTGGGACAATAATTCTTTTTCGACACCTTGAATGTTAACTGCTCCTTCCCTACTCTCCGTATTAACTCGCCCCCATCAACATCAATAATCGTACGAGCAGTAGCCAAAAACGGTCACCCAAGAACCATCGTGGTTTCCACATCTTCACTAATATGCAATATGTAAAAATCTGCAGGAACAATAAATTTATCAATATATAGCTACACATTCTTGATGATCCCCTTTGGTAAATGCATTGTCCTGTCAACTGTCTTCATTAATGTCTTAGTCAGCTCTGGCTCTTCTACACCTAACTTCTGAGTAAACGAGCACGACGTCATGTTGATACCTACTCCCAAATCCACAAATACTCTATCTATCTTAACTCTATTTATATTACATGAAATGAAAAAGACTCCTGGCTCTTCTTTCTTCTGTGCTACATACGAACTTTCTCCTAATATGTGATTGATAACCTCTTCTTTCAATGACCCCTTTAACATAAGCTTTATTTGGAGTTGATTTGTTATTTTTATCATCTCATTTAACTCCCCTTCCTTAGAATTCCGAGCTACTTTACTTGAAGATGGCTTCCACTGAGCAAAAATTTGATGTAGAAGTCCAAGCTGAAGTTCCTTAATCGGATCGCTTACTGGTCCACTTGGACGGACTTCCAACACTGTTTGTTCTTCTTGCTTGTTTCCATCTTTCTCCTTATGCTTGCTTTCTTCTTTCTCTATCCGAGTAATGGCTATGATTATTTCCTTCAAATTTAGGTCAGTGTTGCTTGGTATACTACATGCATTTCACGAAAATAAAGCGTTAGCTAGTTGGCCTACTTGAACTTCCAGATTGTGGATGGATGATGCATGATTCTTCAAAATCTGATTGAATTTTGCTTCCATCCTCTTCTGGTTTTGCTATTGTCTTGCAAGCATCCTTTTATAATTCTCTTCTTGTGATACCAATTCAGACCCCAAAACCTCTATCATCTAATCCATTTTCTTTTCTAATCCTCCGATTCGATCTTACTGGAATCCTGGCGATCCTTGTGGTCTTTGTTGGCCACTTGCATTATTATTACTCCAACAAACGTTCAGGTGGTTTTTCCAACCTGAATTATATGTATTCGAATATGGGTTATTACCTCACTGCAGTTGGCTTAAATAGCTTACCTGTTCGGTCCCGATAGCTCCTAATAGGAAACATTCCGCTGAGCTGTGGTTATTCTCCTCACACAGCTCACATTGTGCTTTCATTACTTTAATTATTAATATGGACGCTCCTTGCATAGTGTTTAGCTGCTTCGTCAAAGCCGTGATTTGAGCTTACAAGGCAGTAACTGAGTCAACAGGTATCATACCTTTTTGTTCCTTCATTCCTTTTCTACTCCTCTCGCTCAACCACATACAGCTGATGCTTGCCAACTCCTCTAATAATTCATAAGCTTCTTGCACCATCTTCCCCATCAGTGAACCTTTGGCTACTACATCAATTGTTCCCCTTGTGTTCGAATTCAATCCATTATAAAATGTTTGAAGAAGAAATTCCTTCGAGAGGTTATGATGGGGATAGCTTCTTTGAAGTTCTTTAAATCTCTCCCAAGCTTCGTAGAGAGATTCTCCGTCGCTCTGCTGGAAATTTATTATCTCCTTAATAATTCTCATCGTCTTCGTTAACGAAAAACATTTGGTGAGGAATGTTTGGGCGAGTTGCTCCCAAGTTGTGATCTGGAATTGATTTAAAGAATTGTACCATGCTTTAGCCTGATCCTTTAACGTGAATGAAAATAGTCACAGCTTCACCACATCGTCATACATTCCATTGAATTTGAATGTGTCACAGATCTCCAAGAAATTTACGATGTGGGCATTCAGATCCTCGTTGGATAGCTCGTAGAACTGCACACTATTTTGAAGAATGTTGAGTGGCGCCGGCTTTATCTTAAAATTATTCACTTAAAATACTAACCTAGCCACTCTTTGAGGACTAAACCCTGGCTTTATGAAATCTTTCAGTGTCCTTTCCGGTCCTCTTTGCTCTCCTTCTTCAGCCATATCTTGATTTGAGAAATTTAGATGCTTTGCCCTTCTTATTTCTCATTCGTGCTTCTTAATGTCGGGAAATTCGTCCTCCTTAGCTTCTTTTGTCCTTCGTGTACTCCTTGTGTTCATGCACCTACAAATACAAAAGGAAAAAAAAATCAAAAACTCTGAAATCAAAGTAATCTAAATCAAATATGATGCTCAACAATCAATCCCTAGCAATGGTGCCAAAAACTTGTTAAAGGTAAAACCTATCTACTTATTTTACGCTCAAAAACTAAAAGTGAACGAGTCATGACTTGTAGTAAAAAGAGCGGATATGATCCCACAGGGGTTGATGCCTAGACACCGTTTAATTTAAATACAACTTTGTTTAAGAAACTAAATTGTGAAATGCATATAATCTGGAAAATTCAATTAAAATTAAAAGAGACTAATGTAAACAATGGATAATACCGCAATTGCTGAAAATCTGAATTCAAGAATCTAAATGCTAGGCATTAATTTTTCCTTACTTTGTCCCCCTCTTATTTTATTGATTAAATTAGGTCTCACCCTAGATCTATGAATGTACCAATTAACCTCTCTCAAGATGTAACTATTTGTCCCTAACCAAATTAACGGGAATCGATTGAACGATCTCTCAACCTACTCAATGACTCTACCTATTTAACTAGTTATTAAACTATCCCTATGGGTGATCAATTGACTAATCGAGATCTCTCTTGTAACTATTCAATTAACATGATGATTGCTAGTCTATAGGTTACCGACTCTTGTACAATCCTACACGAATTTCGTCTCACTCACTCTCTCAATTTGTTACAAGATGATAATTAAGAACAGCAATCAACAAAGAAAATTGTATTCAATTCAATAAAATAAGAGTTTTAACAAAATAATTCAAAAGCAATCCATAAAATAAAATAAGCCCAAATTGGTCTCCAAAACATCATCAACAATCAAATGAACCATTTTTACAAAGAATAGAAGAGACTAAAATGACAGAAAATTGAATAGAAAGACTCCTTCTCTTCTTTGCCAAAATCTGGAATTTTGGTGTTGATGTGGTATTTTTCCCAATCTTGATGATGATCCTTGTCTTCAATCCTTCCTCAATTCTCCAAACATGTGTTCTTCACTCAAGGATGGTGTTTCTATAGGTGGGTGTCGTCTCTCCTGAAGATGAAAGCTTAATGATCTTTTTATAGTCCAAAAATCCTAAGTTTAATGAAACCATGCAAATTGCCTTGGATTATAGTTCCCACATTTGTGGGAATTTGTATGATTCCCACGAGTGTGGGAATTACACATATATGCACTTATCATTTCTTCTATGATTCCCACATCGGTGGGAATTTGCATGATTCCAACGAACGTGGGAATTTGGCATAGATGCACTCTCCTTGTCTTCTCTTCTTTGATCTTTCGTTCAACCTCTAAGTTGCTCTCTCTTCTTTCGTACACAAAAATAGTCAATTCTTACCCTTAATTAGCATCAAACACACAAGAACAACAATAGAAATCAAACTTAATGAAAACATACAAAATGAATCCTAAACTAGAACGACAAATAAAAATTATGTAAGAAAACACATGCCAATTACCTATAAAAACATATCCTAATGCACACTTATCAGCTATAAAAGAAATATTATTGCATCATACAATTTCTTATATTGTATTTTACTCCCTACATAAATTCATACTGTTATGAATTTATTTATGAAGGTATTTACTAGAGAATCTCATTCCCTTTAGATAATTGAAAATATAAAATTTGTCATAAGGATCTCATCGATATGCTTCAGCATTCTCAATGCTTAATTTCTATTTAGATTTAAACTGTTTGAACTTTTTCAAAATTTTAAATCATCATTTCATTTAATACGTATGACTATATCACATAAAGTCATTAGTAATATAATGAAATATAATATTATCCTTTTATGAATTGTTATTCCATCAAATACATCACATGTATAAAATTTAACAATTCAATACCATCATCATCCTTTCATCAAAGGTTGATTTGGTTATTCTTTAACTTTACAAGTTTTACAAATTTCATACGATTCATAATCAAAAGGATACACATATCCTATTATGTAACTTTAAGATCTTCGTTGTGTTGATTTAACCAATATGGCATAAAAGGATAATCTCGGTTATCCAACTTTTAATAATAGCCACTTATGTTAAGCATAAGTCTCCTTTAATCCAACACATACAAACTCTTTGTATAAAATTTGATCAACTACTTTTACTTAACAATTTATTTCTAACCATGCACTGAACATTACAATAATGTTGAATCTAAATTCAGCATCAAATACTCATAAGCATGAATTAGAAATACATATGATCTTTATCATATCGAGTATAGGCAAGAAAAGTCATGCAATCATTTTTCTTCTTATGACAACTATTATCATACTATAAGTAAGCCTTTAATTGTAGTCCATAATTATGCTTTTAGTAGGCTAAATTAAGTGGAACAATTCCAATAAAGTACTATACATTTTACCTCTACTCCATGCAACCTCTTGCATCTTGCATATAGTGTTAACATATATCTTACATGTTGTCATCAAAGTTTATGAGACATAAGTCAAATAAAATGTCATTACATTTTGTCATTTATATGACTTTAACATATCTCTAAAAAATTGTTACCGAATCCTCAACAGAGATTGTAGCAAGATTGCGTAATAGGCATACAATTTTCTATTCTAACTTTGAGAACTCTTCATAAACATATCCTATGTCTAAAAACTTGTGTTCACTAACTTAGTGTCAATTATACTAAATAAGGTAAATTTCACTCAGAACAAAATATAAATGTAAGAAAAGCAAGTAAGTAATTATATGCCATGACTACCAAATTAGATTAGGATTTTAATCATGCATTTGGTTACTCCCACTATTTTATTCGAAATAATAGACCTCACTACTATTCGGAAAGATTACTCTAATCTCTCTAGTGGGCTAGAATCTCATTCAAATACGGTTGACCTTGAGTTTACTCAGTAAAATAACTAGACTTAAATTAGGTAGAAAACAACTTTATCAATCACATCTCATCTGACACCTACTTCCATTAGGTAACAACTCTTGCCAAAACATATATAATATATTGTTCCTAACCCCTACCTTAAATTCATGTGATCATGAGTTTGCTAATCCAAATCGCTCAAATTTAGTTAAGTAGAACCCATTATCATAAGACTAAACATGTTTGAGTTAAAGAGGCCTAGAGTTTGCTCAAGAAGTCTACAATAAACAGAACTCTAGTTTATTCTTATAATAATGGAAGGCAACAATCACGTTCTCCACGTGCACTTAATATTTAAATAAGGGATTTTAATTTCATTTGTCTCATCAAACACAAATTGCATGTAAAATATCACACATATAAAATATACAAGTTATCATGCATCCAATTTATATATCAACCATATAAATAAATTATGCAACTTATGCATTCATAATTAAATTAGTTACATAAAATATCAAGCTTTGTTTGATTCTAGTTATTGATTTTTATAATCTAAAATAACATTTCCAACTTCTTGGAAAAATTAAGTTAGATTAAAACCATTGATTCCTAAATAAATTAAACTCCTATTCTAAATAGAAATTTAATTTAAGTTCAAAACAATTTTCAAATCCAACTAGAAACTCTTTCTGATTTATCTTGACTCCTTTAACAAAATTTAATTGAAAACAATTCTCAATAAATTATTCTTCTTACTTATTATAATTTAGAAAAACTTCTTTTCAAAATTATATAAGTAACACATTCTAATTCGGTTAAAAAATTTCTAATCTAATTAGCAATTATTTTTCCTCAATTAAAAAACTATTTTCTAAAATTAAATGGAAACTACTTTCAAAATTAAATATAACACTTTTAAATTTAATTAAGAAATTCATGATATATTATTTATTTAGAGATTGATTTCTTAATTAATTAGAAAATCTTTCTTAATTACCAAAATCAAATTAAAATAAATAAATTTAATTAAGAAACATCTTTCTTAATTACCTAAGAAAAATTTTTCTTGATTTTAAGGAGTCTAATTAATTAATTTCACTCTAATTGAAACTAATTAATTCTTATTTGAGAAACTAATTTTATAATTAATTAATTTCAATCTAATTGAAAATAATTAACTCTAATTTTAGAAACCACTTTTCTAAAAATAATTAGGAATCAATATAATTATTAATCTTAATCATATTAAGAAAAGTAATTATCTTAATTTTGGAATTAAATGGATAATTTAATTTAATTTATTAATCCAAACCTTGAAAACTTAAACTAAATTTCGAAGCATTCCTAATAAAATAAACCATTTGAAAACAATTTTCAAAAAATTAAAAAATTACAAGGTGGGAAGTGTCTGGCGGATGCAACAGTGTCTAAACGTGCTTCTAGAAGATGGTGGGCGCGTGACTTACACACACCCATCGTGTTCTCCAGAAACGTCTTGACATTTTTGCAAACTATCCTCCCACGTTTTTCAAACCATCCCTCACATCGCTGCCTGCCCACTGTGTTCTTCAATGTCGTCTGCTTCATCCTCAATTGTTGGGTCTCCATGCCACCTCCTTATCGCCACTGGACATGTGAAACCATGGGCAACTAAAGCGAGGAGACGGTTCTCCCCGCTTGCACTGCCACTAGCCTTCACCTGCTCCGGTCCATAGTAGCCGCAACTATGATAGCTCCTCGCAGTCACCATTTATGGGCAGCGATCACCTAGGTGACAAACCAGTGGCGACAATCGCCACTAGCTCCATAGAAGGTGACGCTCACCACCTCCAAAGGACCATCGACAACATACGACAGTCCCACGCCATCGTATGCCAGCACACAAGACAACCAATCGAAACGCAACAACCAACAACTCATTGATCTGGACTTTGCCTTCTTATTTTCCATATCTCGGTTTTCTAGAGAACAATCTAGCATTCTCCAATACTCAAACAAAACCTAACCGCCACGTAAAAAATTTAAAAAAAAAACACAATAGCAAAAATCAAACAAAAAGAACCAACGTCGATGAGCATCTTCATTCAACACACAATTCTCAAGACCAGAAAACACAATCGTATAGTATTTTGGGTCTTTTAGGGGGTTAATCCATTCGGCATCCATAAAACTGAATGTTTAAGTATTATGGGTTTCAAAAACCAATATTATGAGAATGGTTATGGGTTGAACTTCTACAAGTTACTACCAGAGAGTGTTCGTAGGAGCTATGGCTTTCAAAAACCCATTCATAGCACAAGTTCTGTTTCTTTAAAATATCTAGCAGTCATAAACAAACCAGTACACAACCATAATTAAATCTATTACAAAAATCGAAATGCAATCGCAGGCCACAAATGTTTCTGGGTTTTTTAGGTTTTAATAAAAATTAGGTTTTTAGACTATTGAAAAAAATCTAGATTGTAATTTGAACTTTCAGATTTTTGGGTTTATAATATGAACTCTTCATAATTTTCAATTATATAAACTCTTCATATTTTTCAATTCCAAAATTATGTGATCAATCGTTAGCAAATTATTTTATCAGATTATAGAAATAAAGTCCTCTTCGATGCCACTGTTGGAAAACCAAGTTGTAATCTGATCCCAACCGTAGCGAAATAATTACAAAACTTTTTTGAAACCTTTGATTTGCAAAAAACCAAGATCACTTTAATTCTATAAAATGATTAACACAAATTGTAATAAAGCATAAACTTAATTCGTAACTTATTTCGAAGCTTGATCTTTATCTTGTGATATCCCTTGAACCATTCTCAAAACCGATTCGTTTCAACCACCATAGCTGTATAAATGTCCAACCTCTAACGGTATCCACATAATGAGTTGAAAGAACGTTGTAACTCTTATAGAGAGGGTTAAACAAGAAGTGCTAGCTCTATAGAGCTTAAGCCTATTTATAATAAGCTTTGGATATTTTAGTAAGTTAATTAAAATTAAATTCTAATTTTAATTAAAGTTTAATTATAATTACAAATAATTCTAATTAAATACCAACTATGCCCATATAAGATTCAATATCTCATATTGATCCTTATTTATTAAATATCTCAAATTCAATTATAAAGTTTCTCAAACTTTACAATCAAGTCCAACTTGATTGAATTGACTTTTCTCGCTTCAACCCAGTCTATATGTGAGAACCATTAGGTTCTCAAATATGTTGGCAATGATTATAAAATCTAATTAGAATTAGATAAATTAAAAATCCGTTTAATTTATCTTTAATTCTCTAATTAAACAATTTATAATCATAGATCAAGATTGGCGTCTAGAAATGCGTCATGACTACCCAAATATTTAGGAATGTCAAAGTGGTTTTGAGTAACCTTTCCGTGGGCAATTTTCCCTATAATTCAATCCTTTCATTAATCAATGTTCCAATTAGGCATAGAGCATAGAATTAATGTCTACTCTATTTTGAGTCTAATCATATTAGTTCTTCGCCATTAGCTATTGATTCAATTAATGATATTTGTGAACTATTTACAAAATTTCATTCCACCATGGCCAAGGATTTGCTGAATCAATACTAATCAAGAACAACGAAACATTCTCCCTGATTACTTTAGGGTGATGAATCCTGTCTTGATCACACAACTATCTCCATATAATTCATGCTACATCCAATGACTACCGATTGAACAACCAATGATTAAATAGGTCATAAATAGTATCAAAATGTAGCAATCATAATTCAAGATAACTTTGGTGATCTCAAGTCAAAGGATCACTTATATAATCATCACAATGAGAATTCCATAGATATACAAGTAATGTTTCAAATAGATTTCTCATATCGGGTCTATTCAGTGAACTTGTTCTCTAATAAGCACCCACATGTTTGTTTAAGTATCTTTATACTTTAGCCTATGAGATCGACTACTTCCTTCATGAGGAAAAACAAAATGTATGCTATCTTTTTATATTCTATTAATGCCCAATCTTAATAGAACAATGACTAAGAATATTTAGGAATAATACCTAAATGCAATATGAATCTCATAATTATAATCTCATTATAATTTCATTTGCATTGTAAAATTATTCCATAGACTTTATCATATACATCTAAACATGTACAAGATAAAGAATGCCTTTAAATAATTTGTCACTAAACTATAACCAAAGCGATTGGCTGTAGGGTATAAATCAACAACACCCATCGTTTTCGCTAGAAACGTCTTCACATTTTTGTAAACCGTTGTCCCCCATTTTTCAAACCAATGCTCTCTTCCATGTCATCTGCTTCATCCTAAACTGTTGGGTCTCCATACCACCTCCCTATCGTCATCGAACGCGTGAAACCATCGGCAGCTAAAGCCAGGAGACAGTTCTCCCTACTTGTGCAGCCACTAGCTTTCACCTGCTCCGGTCCATAGTAGCTGCAACTACGATAGCTCCTCGAAGTCACCATTTGTGGGATGAAATCACCTAGGTGACGAACCAGTGGAGACAATCGCCACTAGCTCCATAAAAGACGACGTTCGCCACTTCCAAATGACCATCGACAACATGCAACAATCCCATGGCATCGTAAGCCAATACACAACATAAGCAATCAAAATGCAACAATGAACAAATCATTGATCTAGGTTGTTAATCTAGGTTTTGCCTTCTTGTACAATTATTCCATAGAATTTATCATATACATCTAAACATATACCGAGCTATAAATGCTTTTAATATTTCAACCTTAACTGTAGCTTTTCGAATTATTCTTGAGAATATGATGTTTTGAGTTACGAATTACTTTGCATGACTAATCTACACTAAATAAAAAACTCAAAGATTTAGAACCATATATCGCTAAGTATCCACCTTAATTGGACAAAGGATAAAGGCATAAAATTTAAAACCACGATAACAAAATAGGTGGTCGACAAAAAGTTAATATAAAATAACAGCATCTTTTAGAAATCCCAGAATGAATATAATTATAGATAGATTCAAATATTCTTCTTTATTTATATAAGGTGTTGAAAAGTTGAAACAAAATCAGCCAAATAAAATAAATGGTTTAATATTGAAAGGTTATATACAAGGATTCAAATCTTGTGTTCCCTTATACCGACCAGTTGGTACTGTATCATCCAAAAAATGGTTAAAATTTTAATAGTACTATACCAATTGGTGGTATTAGCCTATACTAGCCTTTTTGGCTGACACTGGATGGTATTTGAATTACTGACCAAATACTGGTTAATTTATTAAAATTTATGAAACTCGAGAATTAAAATGAAAAAAAACCTAAGTTACCAAAAACCTAGTGTGCTTCCACTTTGCTCTTCTGCTTCCCCCATTCTGTGCAACCTCCTCTCCTCAGCGTCAATCTCCCTGTCCCTTGTCTCTCGAGAGTCCAGTTGTCTTCATGTCACATTCACTATCTCTATCGCCTCGCCCTCCCTTCCTTTTGTTGTCGCTATCGCTAATCGCCATCATCACCACTAATCTCTCCCAACTCGTCATAGCTGCAAATGCTGATGCCTATCACAAGTCATCCTTTTAGGCTTCACGTCACCTCCAAGTCTTGCGTGCCATCACAAATCGTCCTCTAAGCTCCATTGTTCCACATTTTTTCTCCACTGTAGCATCACATCACCCTCTTGTGTTGTGTTGTATTGTAAAATTTCAATATTGTGAGTTTAAGCCAAGGTTACATTTTGCAAGCAAAAATTTCCTGGAGAAAATGATAATGTGATTGTTTATGTTGTAATCTTGTGGACTTGTGGGGTATGGATTGTGAATTATGATTGAGGAAGTTTGAACTTGAGTCATTCATAAAAATTAGCAAAGTGTTATTTGGAAATTGTAATTAGTTATGTTTATTTGATGATTGGAAATAATAATTTTGAATTAGATTATGAATTTGAGGTTATTCATTTGTTATTTGAAATCTGGAATTAGATTATGAATTTAAGATTGTTCTTGTCTGAAATTTAAGATTTAGATACATTTAAATTTGAATGAAATGTTAGTCTTTATTGTAAATTGGGTTATATATTATAAATTACAATTTGTAATCATCATAATGGACTAGTTAATTTATAGTTGAATTATATGATAGTAATTATACAAATTGAGTTATAGTTTTAAGTTTATTTCTATGAATGGATTATTTAATAAACTAATCAATAATCATACAAAATAAGTTACAGTTGAATCACATAATTATACAAAATAGGTTATAGATATAAGTTTATGTTTAAATTATGTAATCACACAAAATTGAGTCATATTCTAAGCTTTATGGTTGAATTGTGTGATTACACAAATTTACTTATTAAATGTGAGTTTAAAGTTGAATTATGTAACAACATTAAACGAGTTATCATTGTGACTTATAAGTTTATGATTGAACTATATAGTCATACAAAATAGGTTATAGTTGTGAGTTTGTTTTTGAATTATATAATTACAAAAATTAGTTTATAGTTATGATCTTATGTTTGAATTTTGTAATTACAAAAAAATGAGTTATAATTGTGAAAGTGTAGTAATCAATGTATATATTTGATGTTTGGATTTAGAAACAAACATGAGTTTTTAAGAAAGTATTATTAATCTATTTCTTCATGTTTTTTTGCATAACTTTATTTTGATATGAAGTTATTAAGTTTATTTTGTCTTTATTTATTTTTACAGATAAATTGAAGGAAGTTCAAGTACTCCCAATAATTCAGCCACTTTAGGAAGATTTAATGATCTAAATTGAGCTCATTCTAGATTGGTTCTTGGATTAAAGAACCTTACCATTTGTTTATATTGTCATGAGCATTTGAAAGGTAAAGGAGTCACTAGATTAAAGAAACATTAACTAGGGTCAAAGGTGATGTGAAACCTTGTAAAAAAGTTAGTTATGAAGTGAAATGGTAAATGAAGACTTTGCTTGAAGAGTATCAACACGGAAAGATAGAAGGCAAAGATTAAATTACAAAATTGGTAGTGGAAGTTCTTTTATTGATAGTCAGAATGATATTAGGGATGTTGAAGGTGGTAGTATTCCTACCTAATAAAAAGGGAATGTTATACATGTTATTAGAAAAAGAAGAAGATAGGTGTTTAATTTTTTTGCACTAAGAACATCTCTTAAAGCTCATCCTTCAATCCATAGTGCTTTACAATATAAAGAAGCATCCCATAACATGGGCTTGGAAATGGCTACATAATGGAATTATTTAGGTATAAGATTCAATGTTGCCCAGACTTATTATTATCAGCCTATAGTAGATGCTATTACCTTTACAGTTTGGTATACAAAGCTTCTTCAATCGATAACTATAGAGGTAAACTTATGAGTAACGCTATTTATGAAATAAAAAAGTATTTATATAAAAGAAGAATGAATTGAGCTACTTATAGGTGTTCAATAATGTGTGATGGCTAGAAAAATAAAAGATAAGAGCCTATTATTAATTTTTTAGTTTATTCTGTAAAAGGGACAATGTTTTTGAAGTTTATCGATACATCTAGCCTTGTTAGGAAGGTTGATACTTTATTTGATAAAGTTGTGAATGAAATTGGTCTATAAAATATTATTCAGTTCATTATTGACAATGATGTTCCTTATGAAGCAAATGCAATATAAAGCAGGTATGATTTTTTTTTATTTGGACTCCTTATGATGCACATTGCATTGAATTGATGTTTAAAAATATAAGAGACGCTAGATATTTTCCTATTATTGATGAGACTTTACAGAAAGCTAAAAAGATGGACAAATTCATTTACAATAGTGTATGGTTATTAAATTTCATTAGAAAGGATTTCAAAAAAGGTAGGAATTTGTGTCGTCCTGTCATTTCAAGATTTGTAACTAATGCCTTATCACTTTAGTGTTTTTATTTGATGAAGAAGGATTTAAGGCAAATGGTTACAAGTGATAAGTGGGTTGCATCTCAGCATGCTAGGTCTAATGCTGGATTGCAGGTTTCTAGAATTATACGTAAAGATAATAAATTTTAGTCTCAATGTCAATTTGTCATTCGAATTTGTAAGCCTTTAGTGAGGGTACTCTTTCTGGCTATGATGAGAAAGCAAAAATGGTTTTTTTTTGTGATGTCATAAAGGGGGTGAAGGAAGCAATTAAGGTCAATCTGAAAAACAAGTTTTCTTTGTACATGCCTCATCCTGCAATCATTAATTAGAGATGGAAAAGACAACCTTATTCTCCATTGTTTGCAGCAGGGGCATTTTTTAATACTAGTGTCTAGTTTAGACTAAATTTTACAAAGAAAACTGAAGTTAATAAGAGCATGTTATTAACTATTACAACTATTATTGCCTATAAGGCGATGCAAGATCTTTTTAGCTTATAAATGGTGACTTATAAGGATGTTTATGGTATTTTAGGGTGCTGATTGATATTGGTAACTTATAAGTATGATTATGGTATTTTAGGATGCTTATTGATATTGGTGACTTATAAGGATGCTTATGGTATGTTAGGATGCTTATTAATATTCGTTAAAGAGACAAACTTATTCCAGCTATATAATTTTTTTACTTTTGTTACTTGTTTAAAATTAATCAATACTTTATTTTGCTTATAATGGTACTTTTGTTGTCTTACAGTTGGTTGGTGGGACAAATTCAGAAGTGATGTTCTAGAATTGTAAAAGTTTGCAATTCGAGTTATAAGTTAATGTGTGACTGAAACAGGAAGTGAAAGGAATTGGAGTATATTTGAATTCATCTATTCTAAGAAAAGGAATAGATTAGAACACAAAAGATCGAATGACTTAATCTTTGTTTGATACAATTTAAATCCTCAAAAAAGGTATGTTATTATCATTATTAACTTGGATATAATTTTTTGTGATTTTTTAATGATTCAATTTTTTTTACCAGGACTCTTAATAGAACAAGTAGTTTTGCAGATATAATTTACCTTGACCATATCAATTTTTAAACAGATTAGGTTTATGAGGAATTGAGTTTTATATAAGGGAGTGAGTTGGACGACAATCTTGGATGAGAAGTATTGACATGTCACTTAGTGCAATAAATTTGAATGATAGTGATGACGAGGCTCCTCTCAATGATGAGAATTTTGCACCAAATGAGAATTAAGATCAATGCTATTTAAACAAATATTTGATTGAATGAAGTTCTAGATTTTCATTTCTCCTCTTCTTTTAATTTCACTTATATTAAATGTATATGTTAAATTCTATATATGAAATATAAATATAATTGTAAATGTTTTTGTTTCAACTTTCACTTATAGTTGATTGTTTCCTTGAGAAAAACTCTTGTTGTAAATTGTAATACTTAGAGAGACATGTATATTTTTTATCTTTTTATTTGATTTTTTGATATAGTTTTTACTTATTATATAACAAAATTGTAACATTTTGAGTACTTTGATTTTCCTTAATTTTATATTTGTATGATGATTAAATGATCTTTTTTCATATTATTTGTAATTATTATTTATATGTGAAATATGTGAAAAGTAATATTAATAAAAATGAATAGATTGTTGCTATTTTAAATTTATATTATTACAATCTTAGGAGATATGATTGATGTGTAATTATAAATTATACGGTAAAATTTATTGATAAACTATTTTGTAAATTTAAAAAATTCAAGTACAATTTTGTAAATTTAAAAATTTATCCAAAACTATATAGTATTTATAACATTGATTATATTAGTATTAAATGTTATTGAATTTATACACAATGAATAAGAATTAATATGATAAAGAGTATTTAATATTTTGTTTAAATTAAACTAAAATTGTGTGTCGACCATTATAAAATTAACTAATAATCTAATAACTCCAATTCAAATCAAATTTAGTAAAATAATTTATTAAAAATATGTTCAATTAAAATTGTGTTTCTAAATAAGATGTTTTTATTATTATCAAAACTCTATATTCTGTAATAATATTTTAAAAGTGAAAAAACATACATTGATCTAAATTATTTTCTTGTAGCCTGTAGATATACTACATTGTATAAGACTTTTTTGGAAAATAAAATGAATTATATTAAAAGATGATAAATTGCGTACAATCAAATTTAGCCTACCCTTGGTAAAGAATAATGGGAAAGAGCCTGACATGTTTTTGCATAACTTAAACATTTTTGCATATTAATACCTATGTAAATTGGACCATCCGGTTGGGTTCCCACTTGTCATCATCCCCCAACCACTTGGTACATCATAGGTGTAAGAATGATCTCAAACTTTTAGATGCTTTGTCTCTTCATCTTTTCAAGGGCATCAGATCCTTTTTACCACTTAACCTATTCCAATCCTGTTTCTGCTCTAAAACGACATCGTTTTATATGTAAACAAACCTAAAACGAGGTCATTTTAGGGCGAAAACAACGTTGTAATAGGGTAAGCACTGTTGGACCCCGTTTCCGAAGCCCAATATCGGACATGGGATCATGAAGCTTGAGCGTAAAGGAAGGCTTAGAATTTGGAAATTTAAAAGAAAAATTCTTCGAAAGCAAAAGTGGGCTTTGCCGTGGCGAACATATTGGAAAATCCCCTGGAAGCTTCTGGAATTTTACTCTGCTGCGAGTGATTGAACTTTGCCACGAAAAGCCTGAAAATTTTATCTTCACCGTCGCGGCGAGCTCACCACACCAACAAAAATAAATAACTTCAGGTTAATTACGCTGGGTCGAACTCTTGGCTTCGCTGCAGTGAAAACCCTTGTGGCAGAACCCATAATTGAAAATGTCCTATCTTACTACATGTCAACTTAAAAACTATAAACAAGTTCTTAAAAACTTAGTCTCGTTTTCATAATCGGATACTTTGCGAAAACAAAAAAAATCATAGACAAATCCAAACACAAATTTCATTTATAACAAAAGACTTAAGTTTTACAAAGTTTTAATGGCATTTTAAGCCATATTACATCTGTTGAGTTCAAGGACCAAAAATACAAAATACATTTGAACTAGCATTTGAACTAGCAGAACTTGAAATGCGGCTAAAACCTTGAATTCCCAAAAATCTAACTTAAACATACAAAAGAATGCCAATTCAGAGTGATGCCATAACTCTTGAATTACTCGATTACTTACTCATCACTTGAATAGGGGGAGGAGAATGGGGGTGAGCTTAAAGCTCGTGGGTAACAAATTTATGACCAGTAACAAGCAAAACCATTGAAATAATTTACATTGAATCATAAGCACATATTTCTTAAATTTTCTTCATGCAAACTAACTCACAAATAACACGATCTATGCATTCATCAACTTGTTCACAAATCATAAACACGTAGGCACATCCAAACTGATTTGGGTGCGGCCAAAATAGAACGTACACATTTCCCTTAAGGGTCCTGTGTAGCCGTGAATAGAATATATTATCGCAATCCCACTTAATGGTCTTGCATAGCTATGAACTTATGGGAGTCCATGCCACTAGCGCGCAGGCAGGAGAAGCCTTTTGTCAAAGTGCACTTAACTTAACTTAGGGGACCACCATAAACCCATATAATCATGCATTTCACAATTCGTAAACATATTGCCTCAATGGCATTTTTCCGAAACTTGATTTCATAACCATAATATCGTTTCAAAAATCAATATCCTTTCAAAAATCATTTTCATCATTCATTTCATAAATCAATAACACAATTCATATACAAACATGTGGCACATTATCAAAGCATTTATAACACAATTGAAAGCATTTTAAACTTTGTTGGTTTGGAAGAAACATTAGGGGCTTATTACTTAATTATAAAAGTGTAACGCACCTTGAAATCCTTGCTTATAAAAATGGCTTAAGGATGTCCTTCCTCTTTCTCCTCTTGCCTCTCTTTATCTCCTTCTTGATTTCCTTTAACAATAACCAAAATTCCATTCAATTTGGTTTAGAAATTGGAAAGTCATATCTCAACAATTTAAACTATTTCTCATGCTGAAACAAAATTCTATATTCAGCTTCCATCCCGAAATTGAAATTCTTCGAGTTTGAATTTAGGCTATATTCCTTCATACAATTTGTATCCCTATGTATCTAGTTTACTATAAATAAAAAATCAGTCCATTTGGATAACTACACTAAAAGTTATGCCCAAAATAACAAAGTATGTTCGTACAAGAAAAATTGAGTTAGCCGCGGCGAAACCCAGAAGTTTACCGCGGCGAACTTGTCCTGAAACATACTCTGAAGACGTGTTCTGCGATTTTTTTTATAGTTTTTAACTTCCCATCTTTTACATAAACCCATATTAACCCTAAACCATCTCTTATACTTCATTTTCAACTTCATTCCAACCCAAAATCATTCACAACAAATTCATAATCTACTTTTGATCATTAACCAAACATTAAAACATTCACATAAACCATTTATCAATAACTTCCTACACATATTCACTTTATCTTCACTTCTGACCATCACTAAATAATCTTCATCTAACAATCAAGAGGGGTTAATTCTCATACTTACTTGTTGAAGCTTTAAATTCTTTAAAATCTCCAAAAATCCTAGCTTTTCTCTTCTCTTCCTCTCCTTCCACGACACTCTCTTTCTTTCCCTCTTCTCACACACAATTTTTCTTCTTATACACTCTTAGTAATCATAAAAATGTCCCTTTTGCCCTCCAATATAAGCCTTATGTCTTTTAACCTGAAGTGATCTTCCAATTTTGCCCTTATATCACCTTACAACATTAATACTTTAATTCCATCAATCCATGAAATAAATATTCCCAAACTTGACATAATAGTTAAACTCCAAATAAAATGGTTTATCTAACAAGACCACAAAATTTATTTAGATCATACTTAATAAAATTAATAAAATAATTTGGGGCCCAACATTTCTCCCCCTCTTAAAAGAATTTCATCCTCGAAGTTATAACCTGAGCCATCAAAGAGTTGTGGATACTTCTCCTTCATGGTTTCCAATGGCTCCTACGTGGCCTCTTTTGCAGAATGATTTCTCCACAGGACTTTGACTAACTAAACTGTCTTATTCCTGAGGACCTTCTCCTTGGTGTCCAAAATCTCCACTAGAATCTCCTCACAAGTCAAATCATCCCTTAACTAAATCTTAGTGGTTTGAATGATGTGGGATGCATCCGACCTGTACCTCCTCAACATGGAAATATGAAAAACATCATGTATCTAAGAAAATTCCTGTGGTAACGCCAACCTATAGGCTAGCAGTCCAATCCTCTCAAGAATTTTATAGGGACCCACATATCTTGGGCTCAACTTGCCTTTCTTGCCAAACCTCATGACTCCTTTCCAAGGACATGTTTTAAGGAAGACTTTCTTACTGACTTTATATTCCATTTCCTTTCAGTGTGCATCAGTATAGCTCTTCATTCTATCCTGAGCTGCCTTAAGCCGTTGTTTAACTAAGTTAACCTTGTCCATTGTCATCTGAAGTAACTTTGGCCCTATCAGTTTCCTTTCTCCTTCCTCATCCCAACATATTAGAGTTCTACATCTTCTTCCATACAGTGCTTCATAAGGGGCCATCTGAATACTCGAATGGTACGAATTATTGTAAACAAATTCGACCAATGGAAAATGCTCATCCCAAGCTCCTTTGAAGTCCATCACACATGCCCTGAGCATTCCCTCAAGGGTCCGAATGGTCCTCTCAGATTGACCATCTGTCTGGTGGTGAAAAGAATTGCTAAAATTGAACTTAGTTCCCAAAGCTTCTTGCAAGGTTCCCTAGAATCTCGAAGTGAATCAAAGATCCCTGTCAGAAAATATAAAATCTGGAATCCCATGCAGTGTCACTATCTCATCAATATACTTCTTTGCCAGCACATGCAGGGAATCAGTCTATTTGATTGCCAGAAAATGGGCTGACTTCATCAGACAATCAACAATAACCCATATGGCATCATGCTTCCTACTGGTTTTGGCAAACCCATCAGAAAGTCCATGGTTAGTTTTTGCCACTTCCACTCAGGAATAGACAATGGCCTTAATTTACCTGAAGGTGCCTGGTGTTCAGCCTTGACTTGTTGACACATTAGACACTTACTTGTATATTCTGCTACGTCCCTTTTCATGCCTTTCCACCAAAAATGCTCTCTCAAATCTCTATACATCCTGGTGCTACCTGGGTGCATAACATAAGGCGCATTGTGTGCCTCATCCAATATCTCATCCTTCACCTCCTTGACATTCGGGATACAAAACCTATTTCTGATAGTCATGAGTTCATCATCCCTCACTAGCACTTCAGAATTCTTACCATTCTGAATTTCTTCTCAGAGCTTGTTCAATTCTATATCCTGTTCTTGTAACTCCTCAACCTTCTCTCTGAGTATCGGTCTTACTATGAAAGTAGCAACCATACACTTAGGTTCCTCCTGTTTCAAAGTTATTCTAAGCTTAGCCATCTCTTCCAATAAAGGCAGATAAACTATCTGAACGTGGGCTATTGATGATTTCCAACTCAAGGCATCAGCCACTACATTTTCCCTTCCTGGATGATACTCAATCAATAAATCATAATCCTTAATTAGCTCTAACCATCTTCTCTGTCTCAAATTTAGTTCTTTCTGACTCAACAGATACTTGAGACTTTTGTGATCTGTAAAAATCTTCATCTGAACTCCATATAGATAATGTCTCCAAATCTTTAAGGCAAAAATCACTGCTTCCAATTCCAAATCATGAGTCAGATAATTCAACTCATATGGCTTTAGTTGCCGTGAAGCATAAGCTATCACCTGTCTCCTTGCACCAACACATAACCTAACCCTTTCTCGAAGCATCATTATACGCTGTATAACCTTCATCTCTAGTAGAAAAAATCAAAATTGGAGCACTTGTTAATTTGCGCTTGAGCTCCTCAAAGCTTTTCTGACATTCCTCACTCCTGATAAATTTCTGATTCTTCCTCACTAGCTTGTTCATCGGCACAGCTATCATAGAAAATCCTTCAACGAATCTCATATAATATCCTGCAAGACCCAGAAAACTCCTCACTTCTGTCGCTGTCTTTAGTGCATGCCAATTCACCACTGCTTTAACCTTCCTTGGCTCAACATGTACCCCATCTTTAGAAATCACTTATCCAAGGAATATCACCTCATGAAGCCAAATTTTACATTTGTTGAATTTAGCATAAAGCTCCCTCTCCCTCAATGTCTGCAATACTATTCTGAGATGTTCCTCATATTCCTCTTCACTATTAGAATACACCAGAATGTCATTGATAAACACTATGACAAATTGATCCCGATACTCCTTGAAGACCCTATTCATAAGATCCATAAATGCAGCTGGAGCATTGGTCAAACCAAAAGGCATAACTAGGAACTCGTAATGCCCGTAATGAGTCCTAAAGGTTGTCTTACTCACATCAGACTCCTTAATTCTGAGATGATGATAGCCCGACCTGAGATCAATCTTGGAAAAGACCCTTTCTCCCTACAGCTGGTCAAACAGATCATCAATCCGAGGTAGAAGATACTTATTCTTAACAGTCACCCTGTTGAGTCTCTGATAATTGATACAAATCTGCCATGTTCCATTCTTTTTCTTAACAAACAGAACCGGCGCTCCCTATGGTGACGAACTTGGCCTTAAGTACCCCTTCCCTAACAGTTCCTCCAATTGTTCCTTAAGCTCTCTCAACTCAGCTGGAGCCATTCTATATAGTCGCATAGAAATAGGTGCGGTTCTGGGAATCAAGTCGATGGCAAACTTGATTTCCCTCACCGGTGGCAAACCAGGTAAGTCCTCTGGGAACACATCAGGAAATTCCCTTACAATTGAAAAATACTCTAACCTCCCTTCATTCACATCAGCATCCACAACATGCGCCAAGAAGGCATTACACCCTTTTTTCATCATCTTGTCATCTAGCAAAGAAGAAATAATTCTTGGTGATGGTACTATCCTATCCCCCCTGAAAATCACCTTTTCTCCATTGCCTAGATCAAATTCCACTTCCTTAAGGACACAATCTAACTTCGCCTGATGCTTCTCCATGGCATACATTCTAAGTATAACATCTAAGCCTTTTAGGTCTAGAGCTAGGAGGTCCACTACCAGTTTAGCACCATCAATGAAGAGTTCACAACCTTTATATACTTGACTGATTACCACATTCCTCCCTAGAGGTGTACTAACAAGCAAAGGACTATTCAAAGGCACTGAATTCACAGTATGCAACATCATACTTACAGAAACAAATGAATGCGTGGAGCCAGAATTAATCAAAACATATACTTCAAAATTAAGTAACTGAGCCATACCCGTGACAACTTTAGGTGCGGCTGTATCTTCCTCCCTTATCATGGCAAATACCCTTGCCTGTGCTTGACCCCTTGGCCTTCCTGGAGGAATAGCCTTCCTTACAGCTCCAGAACTACCCACTTCAGTGACTGGTTTTGTTCCCACTATTTCTGCTCTCCTTGGAGCTTGCAACTGCGACCCCTCTTGTCTTGTTACTCGGGGATAGTCCCTAATCATATGTCCCTTCTCTCCACATCGAAAGCATGCTCTAAGTAACTTGAAGCACTCTCCCCTGTGCAGCTTCCCACAATGCTCACATTGGGGGTTCATGTTCCTGCTCCTCTCCACCCTGCTATTGCCTCCTACTATTGAGGCTTGCACTGACACTGCCCTTGCTTGCTTGTTCTTAGCAGAGGCACTACTTCCCACCTCACTCTGTGTGCGGGATCTCTTCACACCCCTCTAAAGTATTGGAGCACTCACTCCTTTTCTGGAAAATTGCTCCCGATTCTTCCTTTTCCTGCTCACTTCATTCCTTATATTCTCCAACTTTTTAGCCTGGAGTGTAGCATTTACCAACTGTTGGTAGTTACAGAAATTATGGATCAAGACTTTCTCTTTGATCCCCAAATTGAGACCTCCCTAAAACTTAAGACGTTTATCTTCCTCATTCGCCACGATGTTGGATGCATATCAGGAAAGCTGAGTGAACTTTAGCTCATACTCACTCACACTCATGTCCCACTGTGTGAGATTTAAAAATTCCCTGGCCTTCTCTTGAATATATACCCTCGAGAAGTATTTCCTCCTGAAAGCTTCCAAAAAGTATCTCCATGACAACACCAGAGGCATATCCTGACTGTGGGGTACTGATTCCCACCATTGAAGTGCGTCCCCCTGTAGCAAGCTCACTGTATAATCTAACTTCTCCTCATCCGAGCACTTCATCTAAATTAGAACCCTCTCGATCCTCTTTAACCAGGCTTCAACCTCTTTCGGATTTGTAGTTTTGTTAAAATCTTCCGCTCCATACTTGCGAAGCTTGTCATACTGTCCACTTCTATCTACTGAACCTTGCATCGGGACTTGTGACCCTTGGCCTATGGCATATGAGAAAGCCTGAGCAAAGGCTTGAAAGAATCAAGGATCCATGGCGTTTGTTTGAGGCATAGGAGGAGGAGGCAGTGGCACTTTATGCTGCACACTAGGTGCCTCAAAATCCGGAGCAAAATGTGTCCCAGCATCTTGTGGGACATAGGATTCATCTATGTTCCCTTGGCGAGAGTGAGATCGAGTCATAACTCCTCGAGTTCTCTTTCGAGGCGGCATATTCACTCCTTGAATTTAAAACCATCAAAACCTTTAGTTCATGCAAAACAATTTTCAAAGTATACAAAACAGTTCAAATCGTATAAAACAATTTCAAATCATGTGAAACAATTTAAAACAATGCAAGTTATTCATTTAAAACAATGTATATTCATTTCATGTCCTAACCTACCCCATTCATGTCTAAACCTAGTCGTACACTTAGACCTAAACCTAGTTGCTCTAATACCACAACATGTTGGACCCCGTTTTTGGGGCCCAACATCGGACATGGGATCATGAAGCTTGAGCATGAAGGAAGGCTTAGAATTTGGAAATTTAAAAGAAAAATCCTTCAGAAGCAAAAGCGGGCTTTGTCGCAGCGAACCGTGGTTTCGCCGCGACGAACATATTGGCAAATCCCTTAGAACCTTCGGAAATTTTACGTTGCGGTGAGTGATTGAACTTTGCCACGGAATGCCTGAAAATTTTATCTTCGCCGCGGCGATCTCACCACGCCAATAAAAATAAAGAACTTCGGGTTAATTATGCCACGGCAAACTCTTGGCGTCGCAGCAACGAAAACCCCTGTGGCAGAACCCATAACTCAAAATGCCCTATCTTACTACATATCAACTTAAAAACCACAAACAAGTTCTTAAAAACTTAGTATTGTTTCCATAATCAGATACTTTGTGAAAACAAGAAAAATCATAGACAAATCGAAACACAAATTTAATTTATAACAAAAGACTTAAGTTTTACAAAGCTTTAATGGCATTTCAAGCCATATTACGTCAGTTGCGTTCAATAACCAAAAATACAAAAAACATTTGAACTAGCAGAACTTGAAATGTGGCTAAAGCCTTGAATTCCCAAAAATCTAACTTAAAGATACAAAAGCATGCCAATTCGGAGTGATGCCATAACTCTTAACTTAGTCAATTTCGTGCTCATCACCTGAATAGGGGTGAGCTTAAAGCTCTTGGGTAACAAATTTATAACCAGTAACAAACAAAACCATTGAAATAATTTACATTGAATCATAAGAACATATTTCTCAAATTTTCTTCATGCAAACTAACTCACAATAACACGATCTATGCATTCATCAACTTGTTCACAAATCATAAACACGTTGGCACATCCAAAATGATTTGGGTGGGTCCAAAACAGAACGTATGACACATTTCCCATAAGGGTCTTATGTAGACGTAAATAGAACTTACTATCACAATCCCACTTAATGGTCTTGCGTAGCCGTGAACTTATGGGAGTCCATGAAGGAGCTCCATGCCACTATCGGGCAATTGGGAGAATCTTTTTGTCAAAGTGCACTTGAATTAACTTAGGGAACCACCATAAACCCATATAATCATGCATTTCACAATTTGTAAACATATTGCCTCAATGGCATTTTTTCGAAACTTGATTTCATAACCATAATATCGTTTCACAAATCAATATCCTTTCAAAAATCATCTTCATCATTCATTTCATAAACCAATAACACAATTCATATACAAACATGTGGCACATTATCAAAGCATTCAAGAAGCC
>JAOQMS010094367.1:0-19285 GCA_027563885.1 Erythroxylum longipes | reverse complement strand
TATATACACTGTCTGGAAATTATTTCGAAATAAAATAGCAAATGACATTCAATTGCAATTTCCTTTTACAAAAACATAATATAAAATCTTGTAAACATTTATGAAAAAGAAAATCAGAAAAACAATTATTCTACAGTTTACACGAATTATTCCAAATCAATATACATGTCAATCACAACCCAACAAACACTTTACACATGTTCCATACATCATCTATTACATGCATAAACTTGCTATGATACCACTGTTGGGTTAGCTATGGTTGCATGCATCATATGTATGCGTATGTAGCAGAAGTGTCGGAATCAAGATTTTGACACCATGACAACTCGAAAATCACAAAATTATATATGCATGCAAGGACATGTAAAGAACATGAAATATAAAACATTTTAACCTTTTGTTTCTCCTCATTTCTTGTTTCTTCTCCTTGTTTGTATTGAAAACACCAAACCCTTCCTTGATCACCCAAGAACATGCAAAGAAGATGAAGAAACAATGTATAAGGGTGTTTTAAGCATCAAACTAGATGAGTTCTAGTAGATGCTCAAGATGATGGAAGATAGGTCAAGAATCTTATTGCATGCACTTTGATTCATGCAACAATTGCATGAATTGCAAGAACAAGACTCAAGACACCTCAATCTCACTCTAGAACTCATTATGCTATCACTTATGTGTGTAAGAAGTGGAAGAAGATCGTGTACATAAGTGAAGAAATCACTTATGTACCTATTCGTGCCTTCTGCCACGATCGTGGCCAACAAGACCACGATCGTAGCTTATGAGTCACGATCATGGCATACTTAAATTTGGCCATACACACTTGTTTTTCATCCAATATTTTATGCGTGTGACCCTTAGATTCTTGGTTATTTTAGGTACTTGAATTAACTCTTAATTCAATTAAATCATGAAGGGTTTTATGATGCCAATTTGCCAGAATATAAGTGGATTAACATACAAACTGTTCAATAGTTAATTATCTAACTTAAAAACCTTTCCATAGATAATTATCGTGCAATTCATCCTTTCACCATACTATACCCAACTTGGTTTGGATTTGGACTATTTGTCAACTCCCACTAAACTGACTACGTCACATCTAGTCTAAGTGATGTTAGTTCTTGTCCTGGGATCTCATTACTCTATGTGTCATTAAAGACTCTCTTCATAACAAATAACTGCTCTGGCCAGAGACTCTTGAGTAATGACCTATCAGGAGATCATGGGTATCATATCCTTCTATTAGGAGTGGTGAATTCTTTATTGGCTACCTAATTACCTTCGAATACCAATAGCTATACCCAATCACCACCCTAAGAGCAACCTTATCTTGAGGTAACAAGGAATGATGTCAAAACACAAGATTAGTATCTAAGATATCCTTAAGTACCTTAAGTCTAAGGATATTTGCACAATTGCTATGATGAGATTAATCATTGACATTCGATAGAATATCCATATGATAATCTCATAGCAGGCCATCCGATGTACTTACTACTCTTAGTAAGCATCCACATGTTAACTCTAAACAACTCATGCTTACAGTTTGTGAGATCCACTGCTTAATCAAATAAAGGAGTATAACATGTGCTAGTTTGTCTGGATTAATAATGTCCTATCTTATTAATCTTATGACTAGGGATTATTTAGATACTAACATAATTGCACATGATAGGAATCTTATTATCATGATGTCATCATGATTTCCTTCATGATATGTTTTATATCATGGACTTCATTAATTTGATTTAAGATCAATATCAATTCATATATAAACAAATATCAAATTAATGACAATTGCCTTTCACTTATTAATCAAAATAAAGTTTGTACAAAAGTGCTAAAGGTGATTGCCTTTAGAGCACTACTCTAATAAAATTCTATAGTCCTCACGGGCTATATCGATACATCACAATGAATTAAACGGCCCTAACCAATATTTACAGCCAATCTTTTAATGTTACGCCTTAGTCCTAGAGTTTCTAATAGGTCAAAATCAAAGTACCTAGGAGGCAATAACTCTCTATCCTTAAAATGCCGAAATCTCATACCTTCTTCTTCCAAAAAATAGGGAATGAGGCATGAAAAGTGGCCTCCAGGGATGGCAATGGGTAGTGTTCGATTCGGGTATCACTCTACCCATATCCATATCCATTTTTTATGACTCTACCCATATCCATATCCATATCCATCGGTTTTTTATAATTTACTACCCATATCCAAATCCATTGGATTGTTCAAGTTTTTGGATATCCGTCGGGTTGTATAGCACATAAAAATATAACTTCTAAATAGAAAATATAAAGAATAGATTTTTGCGAATGCTCCAAATCAAAATTAGTTTAATAATAATAAGTCAAGATTTTGATTTGTATGTCTTAAAAAACCATAAAATTGGAATAATAAAAATCATAATGTTTAGTGCAAAGACAACATATATTTTCACAATCAAGAACGGGAACAAAGACTGAAATATTCAAAGTTTCAAATTGTCTTTGCGTGAACTCCACAACATTCAAAACTCCATCTCCATATCATTTACATTATTATCATCTTATAAGAAAATAAAATATAATGAAAAAGGTAAAGACTAAGGAGTAAAGTGGGGATTTTCAAGCTGTTTCTTCTCAGAAAATATTAATATTTTATTATATTTAACCATAAATATTAAAAAAACATAAAAAATAGAGTTAATAAAAAATGGGTAGGATATGGGTATTCATTGGTTCGGATTATCACTAAACCCATATCTAAATCCATATCTACATCCATTTTTCAGCATCCATTTAAAATCCATTTAAAATCTATTTTTTAGCCTCCATGTCCATTTTTTTGGGCCAGGTAGTGCAGATATTAATTGAGTTGAAAACCCACTGCCATTCCTAGTGGCCGCCATATCATGTTTACCTTCACTGAAAACTTGGAGGCATAGTTGGTCAGTTGGTTTATGGGCTACAAGCTTCGTTGGATCCGTTAAAGGAGAAAAATCTACAAAAATAGTCAAAAGAGAGGTGAGCATGTATTTGAGAGAGAAAGAGAGAAAAACTTACCAAATCCTTGGGTTCTTGAGTGGTTAATGTGAAATAAGTGTAAAGTAGTGAACAATGATGGAAAAAGTGGAGAAAGTATCAAGATTTGGGGGAAAGATGAAGGATTTGTGAGGTTTGGGTGAGTGGGTGTCAGTTTTAGAGTGAGAGAATGTGAAGAGATGAAGAAAGAAGAAAGAATGAGGGAGTTTTAAAATCTTTTGGCTAGGGTTCTCACGATTGTGGGTTAAGGCTCCAGAAAGGTTTTGAAGAGCCTTCCCATGGTCGTGGGAAACAAACCCATTCCCATGATCGTGGATTAAGGCTTCAGAAAGTTTCTAAAGAGCCTTCGCACGGTCATGGGAAACAAACCCATTCCCACGATTATGGGCACTCCAACTTTTCCAACTTCTTAGCCCTCTTCCAAGCTTAGCATGCATTCCCAACATTCAAGAAACGTGCAAACACATTAAAATCACCTAACCAACAAGAAATTTGAATAGAAAATAAGTTAAAACTGAAACAAAACCCAAGTAAACACCAAGAAATCATAGCAAACTCAAACCAAACATATAAATCAAACAAACAAGTAAACAAAGACAAACAAAAGAAAGGTAAACATGCTAAGTTAAGGTCATTAGCTTGACCATTCCACATGCATTCATAACAGAGTGGAAGAAAGGAAAAAAATGACTTTCCTTTCTTGTGAATATGTCCTTCCATAGTATGGCTTGTATCTATGCCCATTAACCTTGAATACTTCACCCTTGTCATTTTCCAACTACAAAGCTCCATGGGGAAACATTTAAAGGATGTTAAAGGGTCTACTCCATCTTGACTTGAGCTTTCTAGGAAATAACCAAAGTTGTGAATTGAATAAAAGCACCAAGTCCCCATTGTTAAACTCCTTTCTAATGTGAGCATCATGCCCCTTTTTTGCTCTTTCTTCGTACAAATTAGCATTTTCATAAGCTTCAAATCTCAACTCTTCCAATTCGTCAAGTTGTAACAATCTCTTCTCACCTACTAGCTTCCATTCCATGTTCAACTTCCTAACGACCCAATAGTCCCAATGCTCCAACTCCAATGGTAAATGGCAAGACTTGCCATACACAAGTCGATATTGTATGGTACTTATGGGTGTTTTGAAAGTTGTCCTGTAAGCCTATAAGGTGTCATCTAGCTTCAAAGCCTAATCCTTTCTTAAAGTGCTCACTACCTTCTCCAAAATCTTCTTCAACTCTTTGTTCACCACCTCTATTTGGCCACTGGTTTGGGGGTGGTAAGGGGTAGCCACTCTATGATGAACATTGTATCTTCTCAGAAGAGCCTTAAAGGGTTTGTTGAAAAATAGCTCCCTCCATCATTTATGGTTGCTCTAAGTACCCCAAATCTAGTAAAGATCTTCTTGATGAACTTTTGAACCACCTTGCCATCATTAGTTGGAGTACTTACGGCTTTAACCCACCTAGAAACATAATTAACCCCAACCAATATGTAAGTGTTACCTAAGGAGGATGGGAATGGTCTCATGAAATCTAAGCCCCATAAATCGGATATCTCCAGCTCCATGATGTTTGAAAGCTGCACCTTATCCCTCTTCGATATGTTGCCACTTTTTGACACCTATCACACTTCAGCACAAAATCTTGAGCATCCTTGAATACGGCTGGCCAATAGAATCCACACTCCAAGTCTAAGCAGCAGTCTTGTTAGCTCCACGATGCCCTGCATAAAATAAGCTATGATATTGCATCAAAATTTCAAGAATTTCATCTTTAGGGACACACCAGCGAATCACATTGTCAACATATATCTTATAAAATATAGGTATCCCAAATATAGTGAGAACATTGAAATAAGAAGCGCTTCCTTTGTTGATATGAGAGATCAGAAGGAAGAATTCCACCTGAGAGGAAGTTTCCAATATCTGCAAATCAAAGATGAAAATGATTATTTACCATTATTAAAACCTCATCAAGAAAGCTCTCTTTGATTTTTGCTTCTTCTTTATAGTGTTTCCCTTCAAGTCGTGATAGGTGGTCCGCTACAACATTTTCTGCTCCCTTCTTATCTTTAATCTCAATGTTGAATTCTTAGAGTAGAAGCACCGATTGGATGAGCCTAGCCTTGGCATCCTTCTTAGTAAAAAGATAATGTAATGCCACATGGTCTGTAAAAACAAGAACTTGTGAGCCCAAAAGATAATAACAAAAATTCTCACATGCAAATACCACTACAAGCAATTACTTCTCAGTAGTGGTGTAGTTCAGTTGTGCTCCCGTCAATGTCTTGCTTAAGTAGTAGATGGCATACAGCCTCATCTCCTTCTGTTGGCTAAGTACACAACCAATAGCATGTTCACTTGCATCACACATAATCTCGAAGGGAAGAAACCAAACTGGCGATGTCAAAATGGGTGTTGTTGTAAGTTCCTTCTTTAACTTGTTAAAAGAATCCAAACAACCATCATCAAATACAAAAGGAACATCTTTAGCTAATAAATGAGTCAAGGGTTTAGCAATAAGAGAAAAATCCTTGATAAATTGTCTGTAGAACCCTAGATGACCAAGGAAGGCTCGGATGCCCTTGATGTTGGTGGGAGGTGGTAGCTTTTCAATCACTTCGGTCTTAGCTCGATCCACTTCAATCCCCTTGCATGAGATCTTATAGCCCAATACAACTCCCTCTTGGACCATGAAATGACACTTCTCTCAGTTTAAGATTATATGAGACTCTTCACATCTTTGAAGCAC
This sequence comes from Erythroxylum longipes, assembly GCA_027563885.1. Classification (NCBI taxonomy): domain Eukaryota; kingdom Viridiplantae; phylum Streptophyta; class Magnoliopsida; order Malpighiales; family Erythroxylaceae; genus Erythroxylum; species Erythroxylum longipes. The sequence continues at coordinate 13,497 of JAOQMS010094367.1, read as the reverse complement.
TTTGTTTAAATTAAAAAAGCAATGATCAAAAGAATCTCCAAAGACAGAGAAGTCTTCCATAAATACCTTTATAAAGTTCTCATTCATGTCTGCAAATATGGCCATCATGTACCTTTGGAATGTGGTAGTGCATTGCATAAATCAAAAGGCATCATCTGATAAGTTAAATTGCCATAAGGATAAGTGAAAATGGTCTTCTTTTGGTCTTCTAGGTATATAAACACTTGATTGTACCCTGAATATCCATTAAGAAAATAGTAAAAAGAATGGCCAGTCACCCTTTTAATCATTTGGTCCACAAAAGTTAAAGAGAAATGACCTTTCTTGGTGGCCAAATTGAGCTTCTTATAATCAATACACACTCGCCAACCTATGATGGTCCTAGCAGAAATCTTTTCACCATGTTCACTCTCTATCACTGTCATGCCCCCTTCTTAGGCACACACTACACCGGACTCACCCCCTCATTATCTGAAATGGGGTAAATAATCCCCGCATCCAAAAGATTCACTACCTCCTTCTTCACAACCTCTTACATGTTTGGATTTAACCTTCTCTATCGCTCCCTCATAGTTTTACATCATTCTTCTAGGTTAATCCTATACATCACCACATTGGGGATAATCCCCCTAATATGATAAATTTGCCATCCCATGGCTCTCCTCCTCTTTTTAATGGTCTCCACCACTTTCTCTTCTTACTCACAATTTAATTGGTTGGAGATAATGATGGGTAGGGTATGGTTCTTAGCTAAAAAGGTGCATCTCAAGTGGGAAGGTAAGGGTTTAAGCTTTAAAGTGGGGGGCTTAACAATGGAAGGTGGTGTGGGTGTATCTATTCTCTCCAGCTTCTCTAACTCAACTTCCTCATATAATTCCTCCTCTATCACACTCTCATCCCTGTGCACTTCAATAATTTCATCAACTTCCTCTTTAACCTCCCTCACACACTCATCCATGTAGTGCCATCCATCAATTTCTTCAAAGATTTAGATAAATTCAACCTGCTCATCACCAATTCTTAAAACAAGTTTTCCTTCATGCATGTCAACTAATTCCCTACTAGTATTCATAAAAGGCCTACCCAAAATCAATGGACAATTTCTATTCGCTTTAAAATCCAACACAACAAAATCAACAAGAATGATAAATTTATCCACTTTTACCAACACATCTTCTACAACTCGAAATGGCCTCTTGATGGATTGATCCAAGGTTAAATTAGCATAGATGTTGGCTTGACCTCTCTTAGTCCCAATTTCTTGAAAATAGACAAAGGAATCAAATTAATACTTACTCCTAAATCACATAAGCATTTAGAAAATTCAAAGTCACCAACAACACATAGAATAGTAAAACTCACTGGATCTTATAGTTTTGAAGGCATTGTGCTTGATATGATCGAACTACAATTCTTCGTCAAAGTTACCATCTGATTTTCCTCCCAAGTGCGTTTGTGTGTGATTATATCCTTAAGAAATTTCGCATACTTGGGCATGCACTCCGAGGCTTCCACCAATGACAAGTTAACCTGAAGCTTCTTCAGTTTCTCCAAAAGCTTAGAAAACTAAGTGTCCACCTGATGTTGTCTCACCCTTTGTGGATACGCAAGTTTAGGTTTGTAGGGTGATGGTGGTACATAAGGCCTCTCTTCTTCTTTCTCTTCTTTTATCTCCTTACATTTCCCCTTTTCTTGGCTATCCTTTTGCACACTTGGTTCCTCCACCTGTTTACCACTTCTAAGTGTAATAGCCTTGAGTTGTTCCCTTGGGTTGACCTTAGTATTGCTTGGTAAGCTACCTACACTTTTAGAAGACAAAGCATTAGCAAGTTGACCTACCTGTACCTCCAAGTTGTGGATAGATGAGGTATGGTTCTTCATAATCTAATCAAACTTTGCCTCCATTGACATTTCTCCTAGTTTGAAAACATCCTATTTTGTTTTTTTTTCTTGATTTGCCAGTTTAGACCCTAAGACATCCATTAACTTTTCCATTTTGCTCTCCAAAGATCCAAGTTGGTCTTGCTGAAATCCCTGAGCTGCTTGCAGTCTTGCTTAGCCACTTGTATTTTTAGTACTCCAAAAGAAATTTGGGTGGTTTTTCCACCCTGCATTGTAAGTGTTAGAGTATGGATTGTTACCTCTTTGTGGTTATCCCAAGTAATTTACCTATTCTGTACCATTATCTCCCAATAAGAAACATTCAGTTTTGCCATAGTTTTTTTGCCCACATAACTCACACTATAATTGCATAGCTTTGGCCGTAGATGAAGATGCTCCTTGCATGTTTCTCAATTGCTTGGTGAGGGCTGTGATCTGTGCCTGTAAAGCTGCAACGGAGTCAATGAGGATCATACCTTTTTGCACCTTTTGCCCCTATCTACTCCTCTCATTTGACCACATATAACTACTGCTCACCAACTCTTCCAAATATCATGAGCTGCATCAATAGTTTTTCTTATCAAGGAACCTCCAGCAGCTATATCTATGATTCCTCTTGTACTCTGATTTACACCATTGTAGAATGTTTGTAAAGGATCTCCCTTAGAAGGTTATGGTGGGGGCAGCTTCTCTGTAATTTTTTAAACCTCTCCCAAGCTTCATATAAAAACTCCCCATCACTTTGTTGAAAATTTATGATTTCCTTTATAATTCTTGTTTTCTTAGTCAAGGGGGAGTATTTAGCAAGGAATTCTTGAGCCAGTTGTTCCTAAGTAGTGATCTGCCTTGAACTGAGTGAGTTATACCATGCCTTTGCCCTATCTCTCAAAGTGAAACAAAACAATTGCAACCTCACTACATCGTCAAACATCCCATTAAACCTGAAGGTGTCGCATATCTCCAAAAAATTTGCAAGATGGGTGTTAGGATCTTCATTGGACAACCCATAAAATTGCACACTACTCTAAAGTATGTTGAGGAGGGTTGGCTTAATCTAGAAATTATTAGCTTGAATTACTGGCCTTGCAACTCCTTGAGGATTGAAACCTCGCCTCCCAAAGTCCATCAATGTCCTCTCAACTCCTCCTTACTCTCCTTCTTCTGCCATATTTCTTTGTATATTGTCGTGGAACTTTGCTCTTCTCAACTCTCGTTCATGCCTTGTGATATCTGATAATTCTCCGTCACTAAATTCATTAGACCTTCGTGTGCTCCTTGTGTTCATGCACCTGTAAATACATAGAGAAAAGTATAAAAAAGACTCTTAAATCAAACTAACCCAAACTAAACAAGATGCTAACCAAACAATCCCCAGCACCCAAAAACTTGTTGATTGTAAGACAAACTACTAGTTTTACTCTCAAAACTGCAAGTATACGAGTCGTAACTTGTAGTAAAAAGCAGATATCGACCCCACAAGGATTGTGCTTAGGCACCACTTAATTCAGGTTGCTTTTTGTTTAAGATCCAATTTTAATGAATATAAACTAAAAATTAAACCAAATCAAACAACTAACAATAAATAAATGATAAAGCTAAAGTGTAGAAACTTGGAATTCAAAATTTAACAATTAGAGATCACTTTTTCCTTATCTTATCTCCCTCCTACCTTGTTAATTGAATTGTGCCTCACCTACGATGTCCTAATGTATTAACTACCCTCTCTTAAGGTGTAATTAATTGTCCTATCTAAATTAAATGGAGATGATTAAGCAATCTCTCAATCTACAAAATCAATCCACCTATTCAATTAGTTATAAAGTTATCCTATAGGTAATCAACTAATTAGCCAAGATCACTCTTTAACTAATCAATTAACTTGATGAATGTAGGTCTATAGAGTGCCAATTCTCATTGTACAACCCTACACAGTTTACTTAACTCAATTTCTTAATATATTGCAAGGTATAAGTTCAACATTCATCAAAAGCATCATTCTTTCAAATTAACAAAATAAGAGTTCAACAAGTAGTTCAAAAGTAATCTCTATAAATAACTTAGCCACTCATAATGTGATTAACATCCCTAACGACCAAACAATCCATAATAAAGATGCTAGAAGAGAAAAAACGAAATAAGAACTAGATCAATTAAGCTCCTCCTCTTCTTTGCCCAAATTTGGAAAATCTGGAGTTGGTATGCTCTTCGCCTAATTTGGATTGGAAATCTTGATTCTCTACCTCTATCAAGGCTCTAAATATGTTCTTTAGCTCATGGAGGCAAGTTATCACCATGCTCTTTTGGGCCCTAGGGGTTTGTGTCCTTATATAGTCACAAAAACCTAAAAATAAGTGAAACTCGCGTGTCTCTTCGGGCTATAGATCCCACGATCGTGGGAATTAGCATGAATCCCATAATCGTGAGTTCTTGTCTTACAATTCCTCCACTTCTCTTCCCCTCTTTTGGTCCTTAGCTCAATCACAAAAGTGGCCACCCTCCATTCCTACATCAAAATGATCAATTCTTACCCTAAATCAACATCAAATATAAACGAACAACCATGAAAATCAAACTAAACAAAAATGTACAAAATAAGTCCTAACAACAATAATAACCTATTATGCAAGAAACATATGCCAAATACTTAGAAAAACACAAACTAATGCACAACTATCACTATCCTAATGCTAGACCTACACATTTTCACTGTTATAGAAGTACAATCATAGAGATTGTACAAAAATTGTTCAATCACTCAAACCCCCAAAACCCAGATAGACAGATCCATGTCCTATCCTTAGGTCTTTGTATATATGGGTTGTGGAAGCAAAGGAACCTTAAATGATTTGGCGGAGTCAAATCACCCATAGAGTTTCTTTCATATGAAATACTAAGATAACTCAGAGAGCTCGTCTGAAAAATCTTAACTGAACATGTAACTAAAATATTCTAACATCTCTGAATGTATAAGAGGCTAACTACTTCAACATAAGAGCATATAAGACAATCAGAGGATAGAAACATAAGGGAAGTATATAAGACAATCAAAGGACAGAAATGTAAGGGAAGTAAGTGAAAGTGGAAATTTCTTAGGGGAAATCTAATGTGCAAGGTAAAGAATGGAAATACAGTTCAAGAAGAAATGCTATGGTTCCTGATAAGAGATCTTTCTCCATTCTCCCAGAGGTAGGTGATATCCAACGTCAGGAGTTTCTACTAGAATATCAACAGTAAATTTGGCCTGAGGAGATATGAAATAGATTAGAGGAAGAAGGAGCAAGGAAAGAAGCACTAGACAGAAACCACACACCTATGAGTGTCTGTTTCGAAATGAGGCTTCCATTGGCATTGGAGATTATAACCCCTAATTGGGGAAGATCATAGGAATTAGATTGTAGAGGAAGGGGAAGTTTACCTCTTTTATCCAGAAGAAACATTGTCCTCCTATGTAATGTAGTGGTTTGGATACACAGTTGTTTGATAATTTCTCTGTGACTAACAAAGGTATGATGTTATGTTGTCGTTTTTTGTCAAGCGAGAGTATAAACCTCCTTAAGTTGTATTATTGACTTTCTTAAATATTTTCAATATATACTTAATTAAATTTTTCAAAAAAAAACTTTGATCCATAACTAAAAAATTGGGAGCGAAGAATGCTGTAAATCAGCATGGATATCAGTGATAAAATTCTCTAATATACCCTTATACGCATTACAGTCCTCTTTTATAATCGTATCAAATTCTTCTTGATAGCATAACATTCGTTTAAACACCTTACTGGGGTTAAATGTTGCATGAGTCCTCATTTATTGTTTGTAAAGAAAGCCTCCCTTTGCCCATTTTTATACGATATTCCACCAATAATATAAGTTACAAGACTTACTGTTCCAAACTTTGGAACTTTGGTCAAGATAACATTGGGAAATGGCATACCTGGTGTTATTCCATTAGTCTTGCTGTAATCAATGTCAACATGGGAAGAATCATAGGTTGTGACGCATGTGGGGCTGAAGGTTAGGCGGAGAATTGATGGATATGGTTAGCATTGTAAAGGTACAATTCGTCCCAGGTTTGGTGGACGGACTTCGAGTCCCAATTTTAAGGTTTGTTAAAGTTTAATTTTTTTATTACTTGCATGCATGTTGACGTGTATTGGAATCAGTCTACATCGTGATCCATGTCAATACTAACAATAATGAGCTATTTTATAAAAAATGAAAAAATTAAATATTTGACTAATATTTTTGATAGTCTTAATTAATATGCAAAATCAAGTAAAACCTAAAATTTAAGATATAATTTACTCTTTTCATTATATTAGAGTTGAGTACAATCTGTTTGTACTTTCAGTAAGGCTTCAATAAACACTAATTACTATAAAAAAAGCTTCTTTATATCAGCACGTAAAAAAAAATGTGATGGAAAGCAGATGTTTTACGCCGATGCTTTTGTCTCCTAAACTTTTAAAACTCCCCTCATTTATTTCAATAAAATGTTGGTTTCCTGTTGCATTATACTATTTGAGAGAGTGAGAGGAAGGAATGGTTGAAGTAGAGTTGGATGCAGATATTATTTCTTCTTTACATGGAGAGCAGAAATGCTCATCTCATATTCTTTTTTAATCTTTCCCTAATTTTGATTGTAAGAAGATTTAAAGACATTTTTTAGAAGTTTATGAAACTCAATGAAAATCTAAATACCGATATCAGGTGAGAGCTTCTGCCAACCTATTGACTAATGGCCAATTAATGTACTTTCTACTAACTTGCATTTCTAAGTTATTGGTATGAGCATCGTCTTATTAATGATATGTATTAGCTCAGGATTTATGATTAATAATTTTGATGATAACTATATAATATTTCAAAATTTAAATTAGATTTATTTCCTTATATAGACAACGATGTAATTCTTAAAAGCTTTCTTTTTCTACAGGAACCTTTTTTATAAAATCACCCTTTTAGAAATAATTCTATGACATCCGGAAAGATCATACTAGTTTGAATAATCAGCTCCAGAAGCCTTGATAGAATGTTCTTCGTAACCTCTAAATACCAAAGATTTCAACAGAAATGATTTCGAAGATTAAGGAATCACTAGTTGAAAAAATTGTCTGCTTAAAGAAGAGCCATCATATTTGTGAAAAAGACATAAGACATGAGAAATATCTTAGAGCATCAATATTCTTAAAAGTTATATCAAACTCTTTGCGCTTTAGAAAGTGATCTCACTCTATTAAGAGAGATTGTTAAATTCTTCATACATTTCTTATTGAGAGCTTGTAGAGGCTAGCAAAATACTACTAGTGTGGAAAGTTAAAGAACCTGAAAAAATATACACTTGTGAGCTTGAAGAGGCTCGTCAATTACTACTTAGTTTTTATAGAGAAATACTCAAGTTGGATACTTGGAGACTGTGCGTAGGTTTCATTATAGGTCGAACCAGTACAAATCTACTATGTCATTTTCTCTCTCTTCCTTACTTTTAAAATTTCATATTATAAGTTTTCAAGAGGCTCCTTCAGTTTTTTAATAGGCTCCTTCAATTTTTGAATAGGCCATTCTGTTTTTATATCGTAAGAAGTTTCTTTCAAAAGTTAACGGGCTCATATTGATTAAACATGCTCCTTTCTTTTTGAGCACTAGCAAGCTCCTATCGATTAAAAAGGCTCACATCGCTTTAAGCATTAGCAGTCTCCTTTCGATTAATTAACTACTTTCTATTTGGGCGTTAATAGGATCTTTTTGAGAAGTTTATAGGACTCTTATATTTATAAATTTATTTTGTTTAAGCAAGATCTTATTGATTTGAAAGTATCTTGAATTTTTTTTTACACACAATTCACCCCCCTTTTTGCATGTGTTTGCTTTATCATTTGGCATCAGAGAGAGGTTTTACATTTATTGTGTTTTACAGCACGCGATAGACCGTGGCAAACAATTTGAGAAGCCTTGAAGGACAATCTATTTCAAAGTCTCCTTACTTCAATGGAAACAACTACTCATATTGGAAAGAGAGAATGACAATCTATCTCCAATCTATAGATATTGAAGTCTGGCAACCATCAGAGTTGGAGCTACACTTCCTGCTATAGAAAATGTAGAAGTATGGTCTAATGTTGACATAAGAATTGCATAGCTAAACGCTAAAGCAAAACATCATATGATCTGTGCACTATCTCCAGAAGAATATGAGAAGATATCCTACTGCTCTATAGCAAAGGAAAGGTGGGATAAACTACAAGTCACTTTTGAAGGAACGAATGATGTAAAAAGACATAGAATGCTTTTTAGTGTATCAATACAGAACTATTGGCATGAAACAGGGAGAAACCATGGATAAATTCTTCGAACGGCTCAACAACATCACACAACCTTAAAGAACTTGAAAAAGATATATCTCGGTGATGAGCTCATAACGAAGATTCTAAGATCACTACCAAAAGAATAGAGGCCTAAGGTGACAACTCTAGAAACTGCAAAGGATCTAGACACTATTTCATTCGACTGGCAATAAGGAAATCTAATGATCCACGAAATTGAGCTTAGGCGAAATGAAGAATCCTCCTACAAAAAAGGAATGGCACTAAAAGCAACTGATGAATCAAATGTTGATGAAAGTGACGTTGAGTTGCAAATAGACAAAGATGTAGAGTTTAACTTCATAGTTAGAAAATAATATCGCTTCTATAAAAAAAAGATGATAAAGAAAAGAGAAGGAAACAAAAAAGATGCGAACAACAAGTTCCTATCAAAATACAGCAGCAGCAATAACAATACACAAAACAATCAAATCATGTGTTATCACTGCATGAAGCCTAGACACATAAGACCTGAATATCCTCTTCTTCAGAAGGACAAGTCAGAGAAAGAAAAATCCAGAAAGCAAGTGATGACTACAACATGGTCAGATAAGGATTCTGAAAAATTTAAAGAAGAAGAGTCAGAAGAAGTTAGCAACGTTTGTTTCTTGGTTGAATCAAGAGATAATAAGGTATATTATTCTAACTCTAATATAACTCTAATATTGAAGTTGATGAATTGAAAAAAGCATATCATGAATTGTATGATCAGTACAAAAATTTGACAGTGAAGTATTTCAAAGAAGTTGAGAAGTCCAAGAACAATGGTGCATCTATGAAGAGTAAGATTAAATCATTAGAATTTGTGAATGAGAGTTTGGCGACCAAAAATATGTCTCTTGAAGTTGATTATTAGCAAAAGGTTGCTGAAAAGGAAGCTTTGGAAGAAAGAGTAGCTAAGTTGGAAAATACTTTGGTTAAGAATGATTATAATAAAGTGAGATAGCTAGAAGAAAAGGTTATCGGCCTAAAATTTAAGAAAGAGAAATATGCAGGGAAGATCTAATCTCTAGAAAAAGATCTAAGTTCATTGATGGAAGGAACAATCTTAATGTACTACTTGGTAGTGATAAATGCATTTTTGATATAGCTGGAATAGGTTACAATGAAAATAATAATATTAGGCTATACAATAATTTCTTTGTTAAATCTAGCAATAATTATAGTCAAAATAACAATAACCTAATACATGGTAGAAATTATAGCAATTGTCATTCATTTGTTTTATGTTTCTACTGTGGTAGACATGGTCACATTAATCATTCTTCTAAATTTCATAAAATGGATAAATTATCTCAAATGTATGTTTGGAGACTGAAAAATCAAGCAACTAACCTGAAAGGACTCAGAAAAATTTGGGTACATAAAATGAGTTTTTCTACCGATATACTTTAAAACGGACATAAGAGAAAATCAATGGATATTCAACAGTAGCTATTCTAGACACATGACAAGTGAAATATTACACTTCAATTATATTGAAAGAAATGACGAAGGTATTTTTGTCTTCGCTAACAAAAATAAAGCAAAGATAAACAAAATTGGTAAAATTGGTGATTTTGACTCCACTTCCATTGATAATGTCCTTTATATTGATGATTTGAAACATAACTTGTTAAGCGTAAGTCAGTTACGTGACAAGGTTTATAGAATCATTTTCTATGCATCTCATTATGAAATAGTTGATAATCATAATGATAATATTGTATTCGTGGTCCTAGAAATCATAACATATATTATGCTCTATTGGAAGACATGTCTTCTCAAAGTGTTAAGTGTTTTGTTTCTCTAGAAAAGATTCGTTTATCTGGCACAAAAGATTTGGACATGCTATCAGAGCATTATATCAAAATTGTCCAAAAATGAGTTAGTACGAGGACTACCTACCCTGAAGTTTGAAAGCAATCAAGTTTGTAAAGCTTGTTTAAAAGCAAATCAAATCAGAAGCAGCTTCCCTCCTAAAAATATTATGTCTACTAAACAACCACTTGAACTTGTACATATGGATTTATTTGGTCCTATTAGGACTCAAAGTTTTAGTGCTAAATATTTTGGTTTTTTTAGTTGATGATTATTCTAGATTTATAAGGGTTTACTTCCTATTAAATAAAGATGATGTTTTGGAAGTTTTTGAAAAGTTTTGCAGAAAAATTCAAATTGAAAAAGATTACTGCATTACTTCAATTCAGAGTGATATTGAAGGAGAATTTGATAACAGAAAGTTTGAAGATTTTTGTGATAATAATAGTATGACATATAACTTTTCATGCCCAAGGACTCCTCAACATAATGTTGTCATTGAGAGAAAGAACAAAACCCTAGTTGATATGGCTAGGATAATGCTTTGTGAAAGTGACCTACCCTATGGTTACTGGGAAAAAGAGGTATCCACTAATTGCTACATACTTAATAGGTGCCTTCTAAGACCTATTCTGAAAAAGACCCCCTATGAGCTGTAGAAAGGAAGAAAATTGAATTTCGTTAACTTTTGAGCATTTGGTTGCAAGTGCTTTGTTCTAAATAATGGGAAAGACAACCTTAGAAAGTTTAATGTGAGATCAGATGAAGCCATCTTTCTTGGCTACAGTAACTCCAGTAAAGGATTTAGAGTTTACAATAAAAGAACAAAGAAGAGAGAAGAATCAATACATGTAGTATTTGATGAAGCACTACCTTCCACAACAACAACTGTTTCAGATGATGAAGAGCATCCCTTTGTTCCTAAAAGTACATTGACTACACCTACAATACCTTCGAAATCATAAGATTAAGAAGATCCTTCTGAAGCCAGGACGGAGTAGACTCCTTCCTCTCAGTAGGAGCCTACGATAATGAAGAACACTAAGAGAATGGAGAAATCAAGATAGACATTAATACATTCTGTGAGACCCTTGTGAAAGTTTAAAAACCATATCTTCCTTTAAGAACAACTTTATTAGCCTCATATTACAATTAGAACCTAAAACTGTTGAAGAAGCTTTTACTGATGAAAATTGGATTTCAACTATGAAAGATGAATTGAATTAGTTTGACAAAAACAAAGTCTGGAATCTAGTCCCTCGTCTACAAAACAAGTTAGTCATTGGAACTCATTGGGTTTTTTGAAACAAACTTGATGAATGGTAAGGTGGTAAGAAACAAAGCTAAACTTGTAACTCAAGGTTATAATTAACAGGAAGGTATTGGTTTTGATGAAACTTATGCGCCTGTTGCTAGACTGGAATCGATTAGAATTTTACTTGCCTTCGCATGTTATAGAAACTTCAAATTGTTCCAAATGGATGCCAAAGGTGCTTTCTTAAATGGATATATTAACAAAGATGTGTTTGTTAAGCAACCTCTAGGCTTTAAAGATGAAAACCATCCTGACTAGGTGGTGAAGTTGACTAAAGCCCTGTATGGTCTAAAACAGGCAACTCGAGCATGGTATGAGAGGTTAAGTAATTTTCTGCTTAAGAATAATTTCGAAAGAGGAAAGGTAGATAAATCCTTAATGATTTACTTATAGTGTAAATATGTTGATGACATAATATTTGGTGCTACTAATCAATTCCTCTGTAAATAATTCTCAGCATTGATGCAGGGGGAGTTTGAAATGAGCATAGTGGGAGAACTATCCTTCTTTATTAAATTACAAATTAGGCAAACAGAAAAAGGAATCTTCATTATCCAAGACAAATACACAAAGGAACTCATCAAGAAGTACCATTTTGAGAATGCTAAATCTATGGGTACTCCTATGTATATTGGAACAAAAATTGATAAGATTGAAGAAGGCAACGTTATAGATGAGGCAAAGTATAGAGAAATGATTGGTTGACTACTATATCATACAAGCTCAATACCAGATATTATGCTTTGTGTGTGCCATTATGCATGTTTTCAATTAGATCCAAAAGAAAGTCACCTTCAAGCAGTCAAATGATCTTTTGATATCTTCACGGAACTATGGACTTCATACTATAATATCCAAAAACTGATTTTTTTAACATAGTTGACTACTGTGATGCAAATTATGCAGGTGATAAAGTCGATTGAAAAGGCACAAGTGGTCACTATCAATTTTTTGGAGGATGTCTAGTTTCTTGGTCTTAAAAGAAACAAATTACACAACGCTTTCAACAACCAAAGTGGAATATCTAGTAGCTTCCAGTTGTTATTCTCAATCTTATGGATGAAGCATTAATTCCAGTATTTCTCTCTAGACTTTAATCATATTCCTATATTATGTGATAATACTAATGCAATAAATCTTTCAAAAGATCCTGTACATCATTCTTGGACTAAGCATATAGAAATCAAGCATCATTTTCTTAGATATCATTTTTTAGAAGGAACCATTGATTTTTTGCATGTTAATACTAAAAATCAAGTAGATGATATATTCATTAAACCATTATCTGAAGATAGATTTTGCATGTTAAGAAAAAAGCTTGGTATGTGCAGACTGTTTGATATTATATGATCTGTATAAATTCTTTATGCTACTTCTCTCTATATACATTAGTAGGATACTTCTACTTTAGAAGGCTCCTCTTAGTTTTAAGAACTCCTCATAGTAAGCTCCTTCCAATTTGGAAGGCTCCTCTCGATTTAACAGAGCAGTATACATGTGTCCTAAAAAGGAAGTCATTCATGGCGTCATTTTAGCATTTAAATAAATGCACGCATAGTTCTGACATACAGCTGTACAGGACTGACATAAGATATACAAACGATCCACTTCCTCTTTTAACGTGTACGACTGCCCTTCTTCATTATAAATCAACGCTCAATAATTGTTTAGTACTCCTTAAGCAACCTTCGTTCTTCTACTCATCCTTATTGTTCTTCGAAGCATTACCCTTTACTCTCTGCATTATAAGTCTCTGTTTTCATATCAAATCTTCTAAACCTTGCCCACCGTTCTTACAATGGCACAAACTAAATCAAAGGGACAGAAGAAAACCACTACTTTAACTTCTAGCCATGAATAAACTCTCACTTCTGAGTCTTCTTCTCTATCTCCAATAGTAGGTCCTTCAAATACTCCTACTAAACCTATCTCTATTTCCCATAAACCCCAAATCTCATAAACAACCTTTCAGGAAACTCTAGAGGAGAGAAAAAGAAAAATTTTGGCTATGCTTTCCTTAGAATCAGACTCTGACTCCTCCTCTAAAAGCAATGGACCTTCATTCGAACAACAATTTTTCTCTAACTCCAGTGAAGAAGAAGAAGAAGAAGAGAAAGAAGAAGAATAAGAAGAAAACAAA
>JAOQMS010094338.1:0-19286 GCA_027563885.1 Erythroxylum longipes | reverse complement strand
GATGATGATGATGATGATGATGATAATAATAATAATAATAATAATAATAATAATAATAATAATAATAATAATAATAAGTTCAAAATATCGTATAATAATAATAATAATAACAATAATAATAATAATAAGTTCAAATTTTATTATAATAATAATAATAACAATAATAATAATAATAACAATAATAATAAATTGCTTATGTGGGAAGAGGGTTCTTATGAAAGTTACTTATGTATTTTGTTTCAAAAACGGGGACAAAAAATTTTATGCTACAATCTTAGAAGGAACAAAAAAATTTTATCTTTGTACTCTAGAGTCGAGACAAAAATAAATAAGAACAAGTAAATACTACAAAACACAGGACTTTTATATTCCTATTATCTGTCTCCACCGATGGGAACATAAACCAAACTCTACGTAAGACCGCGAAATGACTCAATTCTAATTTGTCCAAACGACGCCGGTGTGATTCACTTTACTGCACTAATTAAACATTAATTACCATCGAGGACTTAGTGCGATACGAGGGAACCGTTATAAAATTGTACAACTCGAAGAGTCATTTTCTTTAGTTTGGACTTCTGTTCCTAATTTACAGAAACTAACTTGTTATTGGCATTACATTAAACAAAGGCATGAAGCGGCATAAAATTTCACATAGTCACTCTTCCCAAATAGGTGTAAAAACCTGACAACGTTGCATTTTATTAGTACAGTTGATACTTTATTGCTTCAAATCAGAACTAAGACACAATGGTTGTTGTTCACCAAGGCCTCCTTCCACCTATAGGAACAGTATTAGATCCTGAAATCAATGACCGATTGCCAAAGCCGCCCCCACGTCCTCTGGAGCGAAAGTTACTTCCAGAACCTGAAACAATTGCACATCAAAGATTAATCTGCCTCTAACACACTAGCCAGTAAAGAAACCCCTGTAATTACCTCCTGAAGTCCCAGTTGATCGAGCCAATGCAGAAAGTGCTGGAGGCACTATTTGCCCTGCTTCTTGCAATATTTTTATAAGATCCCTTGCATATTTAGCATTTGCACTAGTAAAATAGGTAAAAGCCGTTCCTGTAGCACCTGCACGACCAGTTCTGCCAATTCTGTGCACATAATCCTCCAGGCTAGAAGGAAAATCATAGTTGATCACACATTTTATGTCCTTCACATCTACAACCGGGAAAAAGGTTAAAAAACACAAACAAAAGCTATCATCAGATCTAATTTGCAAGATACATACGGGTATTTAACTAAAGGGGGCTACAAGGCAACAGCTGTAATTACAACTGGCTTGTTCCCGTCAAATCCAAACACTAGGGAGAAAGAAGCCTATACGTAAGTTAGCTTTCTACTCCTCAATTATTCAAGCTACACAAGCTTGACATGAGACAGCCAGTAAAATTCTTACTCCATGTAGTGATCATGTAAAACTTAAAAATTCATTTCAGACAAAAATGTCAAAACCATTATCTTGCAAATTTACGCCTTACATATATGTATGCACTCTTTTATCCCTGCATCCTAAGATCTGTATGATCAAATTTAAGATAACACATTCATCAGATAAATGTGCCCACCTTAATTTTGCAGGGATAAAAGTGCAACTCCACCACCACCACCTCCACACAATTTATTACTCAATCCAGCTGCCAAAACAAATTCAGCTCCATAACTGTGGATGGGCAAAAATGCTGTCAATCATGTTACTTGGACACCTGATAAATGGAGCAATGCCATATTCTGTAAAAGCCATTCCATCGAGCTATTCCAGCTTATTGTTAAACCATTAAATCAACACAATTTTGGCCCATAGAAGAATTCAGTCATTGAACGATTCTTAAGCAGCCTAGTAGTGCTGAAAGACAGTGCTCCGTGTCCATGTAACATGAGCAGTAACACAAGGGTAGCACCCAAGCAGGACTATTTTATGGGATACTCCAAGCAATATGAGAAACGAATATGCCTCTCAATCTAACTTCTAGATCTCTGTAACCAGAGCATATTAACAGAACAAGCCGACTCATCATGCATATACCACCAATTGCACCCATACCACAAATTATGTTCTCATGGAACTGCAAAGCAGCCAGTGGACTCTCCTATCTTCAAGTTTTAAGACCTAACTGAATGAACTTAAAGAGTCCTAACACACGGTGATCCTACCAAGACCCCTGGCAGCAACATCAGTGGCAATCATTATGGGGCTTCTGCCACTTTTGAATTCAGCAAGTACCCAGTCCCTTTCAGCCTGGTTTTTATCGCCATGGATAGACAGAGCAGGCCATCCATCCATTCTCAATTGTCTTGTAACTTGGTCACATCCCTTTTTGGTCTCCACAAATATCAAAATTCGAGTTCCATCCATAACTTCCTTTAGCAGTTTAATCAGCCTGTATGGAGAAGCATATAAGGCATCAACAACCACATACTGCAAAATCTTTTCTAGTCTCAGCTACAAGTTGTCAAGACAAAAAACAACCACATCCTACAAGATCTGCTACCTCAGCTACAAGCTGTCAACACAAACCTGTTGTACTTCTCCCCATCTGCGACAACCTCAACAACTTGGTTTATTGATTGGTTAGCTTTCAGATCTGGAGATCCAATGATTACCTGAAAATCATACAATGCCAACAAGAAATGCTGAATCCACTGAAATGAAAAGGCATGCTTTAGTACATACAGATCTTATACCTTGTACGGATTCCGCAAAAATTGCCTTGCTAAAATTCCCACCTCTTTTGGCCACGTAGCGCTCCAATACAATGTTTGTCTATCTGGTCGGATCTGCCACAAATACATAGGTATTAGATCAAAGCTTATCTCTTCAATATATTAAATTAAGGTGCAATAAGTTCCATCAGAGTATCATATAGGTATTAGATCACGGCCTAGCTCTTCAATATATTAAATTCAGGTGCAATAAATTTCATTGGAATATCATCTTCAGATAAACACTAGTTCCACCAAAAATTTATAATAGTCAAAAAGAAAAAATAGCACACAAACAAATCAAACACTTCTTTGGCTTTATTTGGATGTCAAAATGCACACTTCCATTTGAAAATTTCAAAATAGTTACAGCCACCAATTAAAAGAGGAAATAGTAGAAAGATGAATACTTGAGACACAATTTTTCTAATCTGAGGCTCAAATCCCATGTCCAACATGCGGTCAGCCTCGTCCAATACAAGGTAGGTCACTCTCCTCAAGTTTGTGTGTTGAGCTTCCAACATATCTATCAATCGACCAGGAGTAGCAATGACAACCTCAACACCTGGAAAAGGACAAAACTTTGCTATTTAGCTCAATAAACTAACCACACTGCAGGTCAATAAACTGCTCATTGAGTTACTTGAATAAATTAAGTACCTCTTTTCAGATCACGAATTTGTGGCCCTTTAGGTGCACCCCCGTATACACAGGTACTCCTGATGTTTGCAAATGAACCAAACTTTAGAGCTTCTTCTTGAATTTGAACAGCCAGTTCTCTTGTGGGGGCTAATACTAACACAATTGGACCCTCTCCTTGAACTGGAAAAAAACAAAGTATTCAGAGTCGGTTCAAATATCGAGCAACTTAAAGTAACACCTCAGCTCGAGAAATAAAAGCAACAGATACTGACCCAATTTAGGCTGTGCACTAACATGTACCAAAGCAGGTAGCAAGTACGCCAAAGTCTTTCCAGAGCCAGTCTCAGCAATGCCAATTAAATCTCTACCCTTTAGGGCCATTGGCCACCCTTGAGCCTGAATTGGTGTAGGCTCAACAAATCCTAACTTAGCAATCACCTCTAAGCAGTAACCTACAACACGAGGCATGTAACAATCAGATTCGGAATACAAACAAAACACTCTTGAAAGCATCAAGTTTTCTTTGTTTTACCAGGGAAGTCGGCCTCCTCAAACATTCGGATGGGCTTGGGCACATCATGTCCTTCGACAGTGATATCCCTTCTTGCTCTATACATCTTAACATCGTGTTCAGACATAGACCGGACCGAGGGACTCTCAACGTAGAAATTCTTCTCAAAAGGCACTAAATTCCCAAAATCTTGTCTTGGAAGAGCAATATTATCCAAGTCTCCTCTCGAACTTCCTCCTCCACTATACCTATTTCCTCTCCCCCCAACGTGACCACCGACAAAACCTCGCCCACCACCGCGGCCTCTGCCACCTCCTCCACGGGCCGCGTCATGCCGACCACTGGGGAAGCCCCTTCCGCCTCGACCACCACCGCCCCTCCCAATATCAAACCTGCCAACAGGCGGTTCGAACGGTGGATAACTGCCTGATGGCGCAGAACCCCCTTTTCTTGCGAAGGCGGTTGGCGGGGGACCTCCGAAAGGAACGGGAGCGCTGCGTCCGTACGTTGGTGGTGGGCCCATTAGGTCACTGGTCGCAAAAGACCACAATCATCAAGATACCAGAATTGAAGAACCAAGCAGAATTATAACAATACATCGAGGTGAAGGAGAGTACCTGCGACGGCGACGGTAAGAGTCCGGGTCGGAGTATCTGTTATCGTAAGGGTTCATGGTGAGGAATTTGAAGGGATTTCTTCTTCTAGGGCTTTCACCTTCTTTTTTCCTCAAAATTAGAGCAAGCGTAAAGAGCTCCTTTTTGTTTTGTGTTTTTTGAACTAAGCGTAAGAGCTGTTTAGTGCCTCTGTTGCCAATCTTTACCTACCCAGCCCAGCCAGAGGAAAATGTGTTTTGTCACCTTTTTATCCTTTTTAAAAGAGGACAAAATGACACAAAAATACTTGTGAAACATGGTTACGTAAAATGTTGTTATTAATCTAAAAGTAATAATCAATTAATTCTATTATAACTTGAATTTCTATTATTTCATCTAATTATAAAGCTCCCCCTTTTACAAAAATTTAAAGTGAGTCATGATATACGCAATTGTTCTTTTATATTTTTACTGATACTTTACCCTCAACCTGAATTTCTACGTAACGTACTAATTATTTGTTTTCTCAGTAAACGTTATCTTATTGGACATTTTCTTGTTGACATTTCCTCAGTAAATGCATTTGGTTTTGAATAACTTCTTCTCATCCTTGAATTGCTGATAAATGACTACAAACAATGAAACTCTTTTGCAAACATACGTGGAGAGACAAGGAGCTTAGTTAACTTACAAACAAGGATTCAGTAAAAAATAAAAGAAAAAAGAAATCAAAGTACAGAGGAGAGTAGACACATTATTTGGATCTCTTAACTGTCCTAACTTGCGTTGAGTATGCCATTTGTGTCCATTCTCTACGCTTTTAAGAATTCCTGCCTGGGCTTAGTCCCACAACCTGGATAAGATGAAAGAAACGCATTATTGTTGGCTTTCTTTCTTTTGTTTTATGCAAGGAATGTATGTGTATGTAAGTGTTTGACAAGAAATAGGAACCAGACTTGCCTGGAAAACATGCACATGCCAACATCTTCTGTTCTGACAAGCGTCCAACAAAGTCTGGTCTTTGCCATCGGGATTTCTTTGTTACTGGATCATCCAAAACCTTTTTCCCATCATGCACAATACTAATTTCACAGTAGTCCGGAGCCTTTTTCTCAACAAATTTTCCCTTTCCAGCTCTTTTTCTCAGAACCCTGACACAACCAGATGAACCCTTGCTCATCTTAAACTGGACATGGTCATATGTTTCTTGTTCAATACAAGACATGTTTTACCTTGCATGAGGTGGTCGCTTAGTTCCCATCACCAGGCTAGTAATGTTAAGAACAGGAATCAGATCTAGGATAGCTTGTGCTGTGTCCTTACTCTCAATAAGCATCGTATCCACCGTCACCTATGATCATGAGTTACGAGTGAGTGATTTTAATTCGCATTTTTTTTACCAATGTTGTGTTGTGTGTACTTGGCAATATTATCAGGAGTCAGGACCTTGGAATCGTTACATAAACGTATGTATTTCTGCAGGAGGCTCCTTCTTTTATTGCTCTCTTCATTTACGTAGCCTCGGATTTGTTCTTTGCTCAGTTGACTACTCGATATTCTTCCAACTTTAATCAAACATCAAGTAAAACAATGGAAAATTTAATACCACAAAGCCTGCATAATTTGTGACTTCAGGCAATGCTAGGGACTATGAGGTCAGAAGAACAGTGACAGCATAAATTCATATTATCAAAAACGATAGATCCATATGATGAATTTTTGCAGAAACTGAACCTCAATTAATTACTGTATTAGCCTATCAGTTTTTTTACTTCTCATCCATTGTTTAGTCTAATTGGCCTAGCCAGATAGTCCAGGCCTCATCTCAACCTAGAACTATATTCAAACCAGTCCTAATTGATCAATGATTTCGAGAGAGTATTAGATGACGAATCTGTTATTTTAATCTTTTGATTTCAGACAATCATAGAAATTGTCCGTAATCACTTCGCTAATTATGTTTCCAAATTGTCAAAACTTTCAAAATATTAGTGGACGTCGCATCAGGTTTCAGGACATTGGATGATGCATAGAAATCATGTCTACTTCTGCAATATGTGATCTCCCTCAACTTTGATATACTTTTACAAAAATTAACATTGATATCATGTTTAAACATCCGTATTGTAACGAATCCAATTCAACTTGACTGTTAACCTGCGAAATTGTGAAGGGAAGAATAAATCATGTCGTTACCTGGCGTTGGAATAGAGGTTAGAGGAGGAAAAACATGAACGAGGAAGACTCTAGCTCCAGGAGTCACAGCATGATGCAGAGCCCATTTCAAGACTTCCAAATCATCTTTTCCCACAGCAACATAAACATCATTGAAACTCTTGTCTCTACTATTATTAAAACTCTTGCTATCCTCTCCTAACTCCACAATTTCTGGTGACATGATCCGGGCAGTACAGTATTGAACAGAGCTTGCAGGCACATAGTTCTGTTCAGGCATCTCTTTCCTTTGCTCTGGAATACACATAGAAATGACTTGAAAAACAGAATCTTATCTTTTGATGGTATAGATAGTCTTGAGAGTGAAGATTACAAGATATCAGTCTTGCGATTGGAAGTTTATAAGTAAAGAGTCGTTGTTCTCAAAGCTGCAAAATAACAAATGCAATAAGGAAATGGGAATTCTCTTTTGACAAGGTCTGCAGGCTGTAAGAAATGTCAACTATGAGCTGGATTCTTTATGTTTCTAATCCATTGTATACACAATATTAAGTCATTGTTCCAGACAATATATGTAAAAAAGAAACATTTTGTGTATTATTCTAATCCTTGGATCCAGGCTCTTGTATTGAACCAATAGTTAGGAACATAGAATCAAACAAGATTGATGTCAAATTCCAGTAAAAATATAGAGAATTTCAACACAAAATTCCATTCATGTTCTTCATCTTTATATAATTGTGAAGACACTAGTCCAAAAGTTTAAATGGATGAGTCAGACTCTGGTCTTAGTCGTATGCTCTACGAACATTAACTAAGTGCTATGAAAATTTGAAAGTGAAGACAGATTAGTTTTCTTATGCTTTTAAAAATTTCCGTTTCGCATTTGTGGCTGCCAACAATTTTGATGATTGAATTTGATGACTTATCTGCATATAGAAGAGCATGATTAAGTGAATCTCAATGATTATTTCGTATAAGTATATCATCTATGCATCTGAATTCTGACAAGAATATCTTGAACTGATGACTGCGACATAAATCAACCATTTGAAGAATATTGGACAATAATTCTTAAGTTGGGAATAGTAATTTCTCAGGAAGTTAACTTCAAGGCAGTTGTTATGCCTGCGGGTTGAACATCTAGAAAGAGGTCTCCTATGCTGAGGCATTACTTGACAATAAGTATGTAACTCTTCAAGAAAACAATAAATGAGCTCTTCAAGTCTTGATAATCTGTGTGATTTGCAAATCTTAACACAAGTTTCTAGAGTTGCTTGAAATTATGAAATAGGCTCATAGGAGCAGATATCCTGCAGATTGTAGCTATAGATGTCCTCATCAAAAATAGGCGTTTAACAATGCCATATTTGTCATAATTTCTCTATTGGTTCATTTCCTATTTGAAAGAATCAGAAGTTGAAGTTTTAGCTTTCTCACGTTCTCTGAGGGAAATGGTGGAAGTCCCCAGCAGCAGATACGTGAAAAATGGAGGAAAGCACCAAACAAATTTGTTGTCTGCTATGTGAATCTATCCATTTTCACACCAATGGATAATGAAATAATCTTGTTATTCTTCATGTGAAGGAGATGACTCCAAAGTGTGCTACAAAGCTCATCATATTTTCAAGTATTGGCTTCCCAAAGTTACAGTATAGGAGAATTTGAATTCGTGATTAAGCCTTAAATCCTCACTCTCATGAGGCTTAAATAATACTTTTCCAGCAACATGAGAAACACAATAGCTCTAAATTAAATTTCGATTATGCAGAAAGTAGATGGATGTACGTTATGCATAGAAAGAAATGACTGCAGCAATGGCACCCAAAATTCTAATCTCACCATGAGGCATTTTCCATTTCTTGGGCAAGGACATGGTTAAGCCTTAGGCTGGCTGAATCTGAATCTTGGAACCCCGAAAATGAGTAGGTTTTAGTCTGAACGTTCTATCAAGTAATGTGTACTTTGTAGAAGACAATCTGCTCTCAGGGTGTATAACTGATCATTTGGATTTTCAAATCGCAAACGATCTGAAAGATGCAAGTAGGAATTTGGAAATTAATCACGTCGAAGGAATTCGGAAATTAGTAAACAAACCCTGAAATTGTTTACGTTAAATGCATTGGATACGTGGATTCACTTTCTTGCCACATCTAACTTCTTCTGTTAGTCCTTGGATGGCGAGCGAACAAGAAGAGTATTGTGGGCCCTTTTACTGTTTCGAATGATATTGGCATCAAAGTTCATCCTTAAACTATGGTATGATGGTGGTTTACCCAAAAACAGTACTGATATCTCGATAACGAATGACGCATTGGCATTCCGGCCTCATCGTATAGCTTAGTTCAGCCCAATGTCCATATGTTTGGCCTGATTTAACCGAGTTTTGATTTCTTTTATTTTTTGTTAACTTTTGGACTTCAAACCAAGCTTGAAAGTTTTTTAAAAATAATTTTTACGCTTCGGACCTGACTAACCTCAAGCTGTTTGACTTAAAATCTGAAAATTTTAAGTAAAAGTGACATTTCAAAGTTCAAAATTTTAAGATTAAATGACATCGTTTTTAAATTTTCAAATAAAATAATAATAATAATTGAACTTAACTTGGGCTCAATTGAACTTTGGGTAATTCAAGCTTGATCGAACTCAAGCTCAAGCTACGAGCCTCGAGCCCAATCAAACTATAGGTCAAGCTCGAGTTTGAGCATAAATTTGTAGGTTCAAACTAGAGTTTAGCCTAACCCAATGTCAATACTAATCTCGATAAACGGTGAATGATAATTTGATAAATGCAACATCTAGCATATTCATAAGTTTTTAGTCTTGATAAATTATCCACGACAACACAATAATTCTGGACAATCCAGAATTACCTCAGCTCTATGATGAACTAAGACAATTACATTGTTTGGACAGACATAAATGTTGTATTACTTTTGTATGGATACAGGCATATCTAAAGGCAATTAGTGTACAATTACCTTACGACTATTGCTCTATTTCATAGAAATATGCAAATGATGCAGGGCTTATGATAGATCATATAAGCCCTCACCACAAATTATTCTCTTTTAAGCATTAATAAAGCTCCCATTGTTATTACATACATCGTTCTCTTTTATATTATATCGATAAAACATTAAGAAAAGTAGTACTTAAAATATGTTCAACAAAATTATACTGAGAACTTTGTTGGTGAACTAAGTTGCAAGCATAGTGGAATTTAATGTTAAAATCTAGCATCAACATAGACCTTATGATATTTGATAACATAGTGTGGTTACAAATTATTTGTTATTCTTTAAAAGTAGTTGGATGATGTATCTGATGAGGCAAATACGAGAGAGAGAGTATTTGAACATACACTATTCCTTTTGTGAAATAATGTTGTCTAAGGAGGTGGTACAAACTAGTCATAGTCAATCCCATTCCCTAATAATTTTGACGCAATTCATGATGTGAAAGTGCTTGAAAACTTTTCAGATACTATAAGAGTTTATAAAACAGATGAAGTCAAATTGACCAACATATACTTGGTGGGAGACATAAAATTATGTTGAAAAGCCTGTATAAATGACAACTTGAACATTGATCGCCACTGAATTGATACATAGAAAGTGTTGTTTCCTGAGTTAAGGACACAATTCCTTACATACAACACGATACGTGTTGCTTATGAATTTTTGTAGAAATTACCATAGAAGGAGACTATTCAAAACTATGTGAAGGTCTTTAATTTAGTAATGAAAGGCATAAACAATATTTCAAAAGAAGATAAATTATTTAATTTCCTATCTGAATTACGAACCTGAGCATAAATTGAATTTTATAGATAAGATGTTTAGAATTTTACTAGTGTAATTGCAATGGTTGATTGCTTATCAAATTTGCATCCAATTAAGGATTAGAAAGTAAGAGCCTCGAAATAATTCAAATATAAGGGTAAGCAGAAAATGGAAATGACAAGCCTAAGCATGAAGGGAAACAAGTGCAAAACAATAACAAGAAAGGCTAAGTGAACAGTCATAGTACTCCATCAAATCAGAAAAAGAACAATAAGAACGAAGAGTATTTAATTTGCAATGGAACTCACTTTACTTAGGAATATACCAAGCGAGAGCAATTGAATGAAATTGTTGTCAAAGATAAGGTAAAAGTTAAAAGTAACAATGCTAGGCAACCCTCTCAAATTACTTAACACACTTCTAGGTGAGGTAATTGTTGCTCATGCATTGTTGTAATATTTTACAATCTAAATCAATGTTATCAAAGTTATTACGACGATTGATATTGGTTCCAAATAGGCCTTCAATATGACAAAGTTTGGATTGAAGTAAGCAAGAGTACGAATATATAAAAACAGTCAATACAAAGGCTAGAGATGTTGCTGGCATGACTTGTAATATAATGATGCATATTGATGGTTGGATTAATAATATAAGTATGATCAACATTTCATTGATGATCTAAATGTCATTTTTGCTATCAATTTTCTCTTACATCATATGGTAGCTATATATATAATCACTTAAGTGAAATTATGTTTATGGAGGAATAAGTCCCTTGTTTTATTCAATGTTGTCACTCTTTTGGAAAAGTAGTGGCAAGCAGAAGTATCTTATTATTTTGACAATGGCTATAGAAAGGGTATGAAATATGAAAAAAGAAG
Source organism: Erythroxylum longipes (assembly GCA_027563885.1). Lineage (NCBI taxonomy): Eukaryota > Viridiplantae > Streptophyta > Magnoliopsida > Malpighiales > Erythroxylaceae > Erythroxylum > Erythroxylum longipes. The sequence continues at coordinate 7,984 of JAOQMS010094338.1, read as the reverse complement.
ATATTTACTTTATTTTCATAGTCGAAGTCAAAAGAATGTGATTATAGAGGTATCCGATGAGATTGTTCCCTTACTTGACATGTATAAAGATGTGATGTCATATAATTATCTAAGAAATTACCACTAAGGTAGACAATTGATCATCCAATTGAGTTAGAACTAGATTTCATTCTCCTTACTTGTGCCCTAAAATGGATGTCCTCATCGAAACTGAAGAAAATTCAAAAAACATTGGTTGAACTGTTCGACGCATGATACATCTCCCTCATCGAAACTGAAGAAAATGCAAAAAACATTGGTTGAACTGTTCAACGCAAGATACTTCTATCTTTTTAAATCTCTTATGATAATTTAGTATTTTTCAAAAAGAAGGTTGACAGTGCATTGCAAATATGCATTAATTATCAGGAATTGAATAATATGGCTACCGAAAACAAATGGCATATTCTATCAAACTAGTATTTAATAGAAACGTTGAGCAAGGTATTGATCTTTATGATGTTAGATTATGAATCAAGATATTGGTAGGGGAAGATGATGAATTGAAAAACATTTGCATTTAACATATATAAGTTTTTGATTGTATGGTTTGGTTTGACCAACTCTCATGCTACATTTTTGTAATTTGATGAATGATATCATACATGAATGAAATGATTTTATAATGACCCATCTTGATGATATTATTGTATACGGGAATCTGATAAACAAAAAAATTCCATTTTACAACAGGTGTTATTATTTGTGTAAGAATTAGTTGTACATTAAGATGGAGAAATGTAAGTTTGATAGGAAGAAAATAAAATTTAACAGTTAGTTAGCAAAAGTCAAGTATGAAAAGGAAGGATAGTAATTGGGCTTAAGTCCAACTCTATCCAACTTAAACTCAATAGACAATGCCCAATTTAATCATTATTATTCGTCATATGAAGGACATGACCCAAAAGGGTGCTAAAGATCAGCCACTAAAACATTGCTTGTACGATGCAGAAAGAAGAGGGTAGACAAAAATCTTCAGAGGAAGCGCACACAGGTTCATTAGCAGATAAGTCTCTTTGCTATTTCTGAATTGCGGTATTGACTTTCCAAAGTTAGAGCATAGGAGAATTTGGACTTGAGATTAAGCCATAAATCTCCACTCGTATAAGGCTTAAATAATACTTACCCAGTAACATGAGAAAACTAGTTGAGAAATGCAAAATAGGCACATAATAGCCCTGAATTCGAATTCAATAATCCAAAAAATGGATGGATGTACGTTATGCATACAAAGAAATGATTGTAGCAGTTGCACCCAAACTTCAAATCTCACCGTGAGGCATTTATCGTTTCTTGGGCAAAGACATGGTTAAGACTTAGGCTAGTTGAATCAGAATCTTGGAATGTAGAAAATGAGTGGGATTTAGTTTGAACGTTCTATCAAGTAATATGTATTATGTGGAAGACAATTTGCTCACTTTTGATGATTTCCTTCTAAAGTTCTTTGATGGAACATTCATTCAGATAATCTTAACAAGAACCATGCGATGATCTTCTAAAGGGTGTATAACTGATGATTTGGATTATCAAATCACAAATCCTAAAAGATGCAAGTAGGAATTTGAAAATCAATTGCGAAGATGGATTTTTAGTAAACAAACCTGAAATTTTTACGTAAATGCATTGGACTCGTGGATTAATCTTTTCATTTAAATCATTATATTTTGAAAACTACTTTTTACTTTTTATCTTTTTATAATAGTATTTAATTATTATATCACTATTTGGATTAAACATAATATTAAAATTATTGAGTTTCAGTACAATGTCAATTTGAAATTATAAATAAACATACAATAGAGAGAATTATATTATAATTAAATATACTAAATAGATATATAATAATTTTAAAATATAATAATTAAAGTGAAAAAATGAAATTATAAAGGTCAAATATAGTTAATCATACTATAAATTTTATAGTTTACTTTCTTAGCACATCTAATATCTTTAAGGTCCAGTTCAGCCTGCCCAAGCCCGAACTTGGCCCGACATTTTATATCAGGGGCCATGCCCAGTCAGAAGCCCGAAGCCTAGGCCGACTTAAACTTTTAATAATTTAAAAATTAAAAATTGTAAATGACGTTATTTTACCTATAATTTTTTATATTTAAGTTAGGCCAAATTTGGGCAACACGAGCCCAAAAATTTGAAAAAAAAGCCTAAGCTAAAGCCTAAAGTTCAGTTAACCCGGGTTGAGCCTAGGCTTAGGTATCATGTCTAACCATCTCCTCTTAGTCTTTTCCTTTGGTGGTAGAGTGCTAAAAGGTGAATAAAAAGAGTACTGTGAGCCTTTTTAGTTCTTTAATTAACATTGGCATCAAAATTGATCCTTAAACTATGATATGATGGTAGCTTTTAAATGGTCATGGGCAATTTGGTAAATGCAACACTTACCATATTCAGTAAGTATATAGTCTTGAAAATTTATTCTCGACCTTAGTAATTTATTATTAGTGTAATACAATAATTCCGGACAATTTATAATTACCTTAGCTCTATGATGGACCAAGACAATCACATTGTTTGAACAGATACAAACTGTTTTATTACTTTTGTATAAATACAAACATACCTTATGACCATCGCTCTATTTCATACAAATAGGTAAATAGTGTAGGCCTCATATCAGATCATGTAAGCCCTCACCACGTATTATGTTCTCTTTTGTGTATTATTTTCTTTTACATTATGCCTATAAAACAATAAGAAAAGGAGTATCTAATATGTTCAACAAAATTATATTGACAACTTTATTGGCGAACTAAGTTATAAAGACAGTGGAATTTGAGTGTCAAAATTTAGCTTGAACTTAAACCTTGTGATAACTGATATCATATCGTGACTCAAAACTATTTGCTATTCTTTAAAACCAATTTGATGATGTATCTAATAAAACAAATAGGAGAGTTAAAGTACTAGAAAATGCATTACTCATCTTACGGAACAATGTTGTTTAAGGAGATGTTATAAACTGGTCATAATTGAAAGTCCTATAGCCTAAGCATTCTGAAGCAATTCATGATATCAAAGTGCTTGAAAACTTTTCATAGGACATGCAATGGTACTTTGATGTTACAAGAGTTTATAAAGTAGGCAAAACAATATGTACTTAATGGAAGACATTAAATTATGCTAAAGAACCTAGATGGATGATGGCTTGAACACTGGTTGCCAAAAAATTGATATATGAAAAATGTTGTTTTACAAGTTAAAGGAACAATTCCTTTCCTGCAACATGATCTGGTTTGCTCATGAATCTTTGTAGAAAATATGATAGGAGGAGACTATTTATAACGATGTGAAGGTCTTTATTTCACTAACAATAGGCATCCACAATATGTCATAAAAAGATACATTATTTAACTTCTTATTTGGATTACAAACTTGGCCACTAATTAAATTATGTCAACAAGGTATCCAGAATTTTCCTAGTCTAATTGTGGTGGTTAAATGCTTAATAGATTTATATCCAAATAGGGATTAGGAAGCGAGTATCACAAATTAGTTTAAATAAAAGGGAAAAGTAGAAAAATGGCAGTGGCAAGCTTAAGTATGAGGGAAACAAATGCAAAACAATAACGGGAAAGGCAAAGCGGATATTCATGGTACTCCATTAAATGGGCAAAAGAAAAAGAGAACCAAAGGTGTTTATTTACAATGGACCTCCCTTTCCTTATGAATGTCCTAATCAAAAGAAAGTTAGAAGTAGCAATGATAATCAACCCTCTTAAATTGCCCAAAATCCTTTCATGTGAGGTAGTTGTTGCTTATACCTTTTTACAATATTTTACAATCTGGATCAAATCTTATCAAAGTTATTATGATGGTTGATATTGGTTCCAAGCACACCTTTAACATGATAAAGTTTAGATTAAAGATAATCAAGAGTATGAACATATAAAAACATTAAATGAAAAAGCTAGAGATGTTGCAAGCATGGCTTGTACTATGCTGACGAATTTTGATGCTTGGATTAGGAATATAAATAAGATGGACATTTCATTAGGTGATTTAAATTTCATTTTTTGGTATCAATTCCCTTCAGCATCATATGGTAGTCATGTGTCCTTACTTGAGTGGAAATATATTTGAAGAGTAATATATCTCTTATTTTGTTAAATGTTTTCATTCTTTTGGCAAAGTAGTGGTAAGTACAAGTTTGATATCATTTCTATAATGGTTATGGAAAACATATGAAATATGGAAAAGACATTTATCTTATTTTCATAGTTAAAGTAAAAAATAATGTGATTATAAAGTTGCCTGATGAGATTGTTCCCTCACTTGACATATAGAAAGATGTGATGTCAACAAAATAACCTAAGGAATTACCACTAAGGCAGATAATTAATCATCAAATTGAGTTAGAAATAAATTCATTCTCCTTGCTTGTGTCTTATAATGGATATCTTCATTAGAACTAAAGAAAATGCAAAAACAATTAGATGAACTATTAGAGGCAAGATATGTCTAGCCATTTAAAGCTCTTTATGATAATCTAGTATTTTTTGTAAAAAAGGTCGATGGGGCATTGCAGATGTGTGTTAATTATCTGGCATTGAATAATATGACCATCAAAAATAAATATCATATTATGTTAAAGCGGTATTTGATGGAAAGGTTGAGCAAGGTATTACTATTTACAAAACTGGATTTCCAATAGATTTATTGGCAGTGGAAAGTGACAAGTCAAAAATAATTGCACTTAACATATATCAATTTTTGACCATATCGTTTAGCTTAACTAATTCCCTTGCTATGTTTTGCAATTTGATGGATGATATCATGAATGAGTTCTTGGATGATTTAGTGGTAGCCTATCTTAATGATATTATTGTATACAGTAACTTAACAGATGAAAATTTTCCATTTTCACCAAGGGTTATCATTTGTGCAAGAATTATTTATACATTAAGATGGAGAAATTTAAGTTTTATAGGTAGAAAATAAAATCTATAGGACACTTAGTTAGCAAAAGTCAAGTTTGAATGGATCTTGAGAAGTTATAAGTAAGGATGGTAATTTGGCCCAAATTCGACCTTTTCCAGCTTAAAGTAGACAGACAAAGTCCAAGTTGATTGAGTTTCAGGTCGAGTTTATGCTTAAAAATTAAAGAAAAAGGATTTAGGTTACGATTAGGTGGGAATTTAAAGTGGCCCAATTTTTTAGCTTAAAAAAATGATGTTATTTGTTAATGAAAAAGTATCAACTATTGAAAATTTGCCTCCTTCCACCGTCTCCTCCCTTCAATAAACATTGTAAGTGTTGGATATGCTCAATTCGCTAGATGATTTTAAATTTCTTTATTTTATATGATATAGGCTAAATAGAATTTCTCTATAGTAAATCATCCAAAAATGGATGGGCTAACATAAAGGATTAATCATTGCTAAAGGACTATTAAAGGAACTATGTGGTATCAGTCAACATGAATAGTTGAGGTTATCAAATAGTGTATAATTCTCATATAACCTTCAACATCATCCTCGGTGGAAAAGTAGTCCCTTTAAGTAGGTTTTTGGCCAATAGTCCCTTATTCTCTTATAAATGGTAAAGCAATAAATGAGAGAAAAGTATACAACTACATATAACTTTGTTAAGGATAGGTAAGAAATGTTAAAGGGGACAAAAGACATTCTCTAAAAAAATGTTTGTCTAATGAACAAGTATATTGATTAACATCAACATAATTCAATATCAAAAATAAAATGTTTGCTAAATTTAACTTCCCAAATTTAGAAGAAAATTAGTAGGGAGATAGTCAATAACAGATTGATGTCCAGTATGATGACCCCTTTGAAGTTATAAAGAAAGTTGATAACATGGCAAATCATTTAAAGTTATTAGAAAGGTTAAAAGTTCACTTCACCTTCCATGTTATCTTTTTGTGCAAGTTCTACGAAGATGCTTAAAAACCAAAATGAGCAAGTCCAAACATACTCCTATGATGGTGTAATGAAATAGAAAGATAAATAATCATCTTTTATTAGAATAATACAATAATCAATGGACATAATTTCATGAGCAGGAAAGAGAAAAAATGTAGTAGAAGCAACATAGAAGAAAGATACTTCCTTTTGGCAATTTAAAGACAAGACAAAAGTATATCTCAAAAAGCCTTCAGATAAAGAGGTTGACATTTTTTGGTGGAAGAGATCTAGGAGCCCCCTAGTACATCAGATGAAATTGAAAGCAATATTGATCCTTATTACTTGTTGGCTAGTAAACTTATGGCATATTAGTGGCATGCCCAATGAGGAACATTAGTATTTCGGTAAAGGGTCATTAATAACTTAATGGAGCTACCACTTAGTGCTTCAATAATTAGTAACTTAGTAGAGGCAACACTTAACACATTCAATAAACATTTGACTTAACAAATATGCACAACCTTATTAACTTATTGGTAATGTAACACAATAGTTCTATATAGGCTATAATCACTATAGCTTTATAATAGAATAAAGCAATAATAATTATATGATAGTTTTTAGTAGTTGTTTCGACTGGTGTTTAAATTGTCTATTGAAAACTTAGATAGCAAAAATAAAGAATAATCATCTATCCTCATATTTCTCTACATAGTAAGATATGGTATGTAGCATGATCATACTCGTGTTGTAAATATTTCTACTTTTAGGTGCATTGAAATGATTGTGCCTCAAATTGTGTTTCCTTTTAAAAATATCTTTGCCATACTAATAATTTCTTGCCTTCAACTCTAATTTTTAGAAAGGGCACGCTCTAAGTCACTTCATATCTAGGTTATATCCACCTAAAAGAATTCTAAGATATGCCTATTTCGATCTTGAAACTTTGAGTTTGAATGTTTATGTATATGTATATGAGCCATATGTAACAATTTTCACCTTGACGAATATACTCTTTATACGTTAGTTTGCATCTATGTCTAACATCTTAAGACATCAATTAAGTTCAATCATCCTATAGTAATTGACTTTGTTAACTTATCAATTGCATTCTCTAAAATGTGAACATTTGTCAATAAGATATATCCAGATGCAATCGATTCCCCAATTTTGTGAAACCTCACATCTATGTGCTTAGTCCTTGCATGATAAACTTAATTATTTTTTAGTTAAATTGCACTTTAATTATAATAATTTATTTAAACTTTGCTTTGATAGATGTCCACCTCTTTCACTAGTTTTGTAAGTCATAATTCTTCCTTAATAGCCTCAGTCATTGCCATGTACTAAGTTGTATAATGCATTTATCAACTGTAACATTGATTTCCAACAAATAGGCCCTCTTGTAAGAGTAAAAACTTACACTTTAGTATACCTCGTATACTTAAATCTCCCGTATAGTCTAAATCCACATATCTTACAACTGTAAGATCACCTTGTTGACTACTGAACACAATTCCATAGTTTAACTTGCCTATTAAATACTTGAATATCCACTTGAATGCTTCATAATATTGTCTTCTAGGTTTCAACATTTACTTACTTATCTCATTAATAACATGATTAAAATACGACCTCGTACAAACATTGTATATATTAAACATCCAATAGCACTAACATATAGTACTTAGACATATCATAAACCTCTACATCTACTCTCAAGCACTAATCTGGGGAAAGCCTAATGGAAGTATGATGATTAATCAAGGAACAGACTTCATAGTAGTTAATCTCTTTTTGTTATATATATCCTTTAGCTACTAGTTGTATATATTGTATTATATTAATGCTCATCTCTTAACATTGATATATCTTTGGAATTAAAATTTCCCTATTTTAAGTTTGCTATAGATTGTTATAGTTTTGCTTATACCTTCTTTATACTACCTTTCTAATCTTAATATATCCTCTCTATATTTTTGTTATAATATATGATGTAACATCCCACTACCATAGGATACGTACCTAAGCTTTTAGGCACATAACCTACGATAATGGTATGTTGGAGCAAT
>JAOQMS010094327.1:0-19286 GCA_027563885.1 Erythroxylum longipes | reverse complement strand
GACGGAGACAGAAATTTCTGTTCTGTCCACCACAACCAAACACCTCACTGTCTCCAGTTTTTGTTCCGTTCCGTCCTGTTCCATTCCGTCTACAGATACCGGAGACAGGAACCAAACGCAGCGTTAGAGATTCTTAGAGGCATTCTATCAAAAAAGCTTTCCTTAACCAATGAAGTACGTCAAGAAAATAGTATTAGCAATTGCAACAAGAGCTGAATATGCAATAACAATCGAAGGGCCCAAACAGAAACTCAGTTCCCACTCATAACCCATTTAACCAGGTTCAACAAGTAAGAAGTGTAAAATAATTAGACTATAAAAAAAACATTGTATAACGATTCATCAACAAAGGCAACTTGTCATATTGGATAAAACTGCAAACCTATAACATTAAAAGTAGCAACGATGGCACCAGAGGTTTATGTAAAGTTAAAGTAAATATCCAAAAATAGGTTTGCAAATACCACGAATCTCTATTAGAAGTGCAACAATGACAGAGGTAATAACTATAAAAGTTGCAGTTAATAAAGTAGAGACTATAAAAACATCAAACTACCAAAAGTAAAGATGAATTTAAGCACTTTTTATCTAATTACAGAAGCAACCCTATACACTTTCGCTTTTGCATCTCTCTAAAATTGTCATACGGTAAAATCTTAGTTTATTTAATCATCAGGTACTCTTAAGTTAACAAATTATGTATAGTTAAAAATAAAAAATTAAGCACTTATTGTTCAGTAGTATCACTTGACTTTTATACTCATGTCAACCAACATCCCAAGGCATATCTTTATCATCTTAGCTCTCTAGATTCATCATCTTCTGTTTAAAATTTAAAATTTGTTCCCAAGTTATTAAATTCAAGAGTTCCTCAAAGTCTACAATTTCAAGCATACATGTTAGTGGACCAGTATGGTGTTCCCCTCACCAAAATCAAGATACCCCACATATGAGAATAATGTAAGCCTCCCTGACCCAGTAAAACTCAGTTAATGGCCTCTTTAGCTTCCAATTCCAGTTAATCTATTGCCTAGAAACTTGTAAAAGTAGTTCAAAATTCAAATATGTTGATTAATCTAAGTTCCAATTATCAACTTACAATTAATGAATGTCAACTGACCCACTTCAATTATCCAGTCGCCAACTTTGAACCAGATTTAATGCATAATCAATCTTGTTTAAAATATGGAAAGCTTACAAAAATTACCACAATAATCAGAAATCCATTAACAATGATTCCAAGACACGCACAAATAAAAGGTCACATGTGACTTGTTCTCAATGAAGGCAAGCAAGATAGGAGAGTAATGGAGTAATGAGGAAGAGAGAGTGAGATACCTGCAAGTCTCCGATGTTGCGAGTTGCAACGTCATTTAAAGAAGAAGAACAGTGAAGTTAGTGACTTGTGATGGTGCGACAGAGGGAGAGGGAGGCAGAGGCAAAGCAGGAGCAGAGTCTAGGTCTGGGTCTGGGTCTGGTTTTGGGTGAGTGGCACTGTCAACTGTGGTCTATGAGAGAGACGATTGACAAGGGAGAGGGAAGGGAGATGTTCTTTTGTTTCATCAGAGACAAAACGACATTGCTTTCTCCCTTATTTTTTAGTAACCTTATCACCAAAAACGACGTCGTTTACTCTTAACGCAAAACTATGTCACTTTATTATTGGAAAAAATAACTCTAACCTTAACAGATCGACGTCACTTTTTAACGAATAAAACCTTGTCGTTTTACCTTGGGTAGGCCACGAGCCGTGCTGGTTGGACCAGCCCACGATCCGGCCCATCTGATCGCAAGGTTACACACGCTAAGTTTTAATATTTATAACCTTGGGTAAATTTCGTAAGCACACGGGTCGTTCGTGTAGTACCTAAGGTATCGATCCCACGAGGAGGGCTAAGCTAGTCCTAAAATTTGAGTTCGTACTAAATTACAATAATTCAAAATAAATAACTAATGCAGAAAATAAACCAATCAAATAATTAATTTCAAGAATTGAATTGTAGAAATCTAAACAAAATAATAAGTCACACAAACCAATCCCAAAACCAACCTATAAACTATCAAGTGAGAGAAAGGGGGTTTTAATCTGAAATTAACAAAAACCTAATCAGTTGTGTAATTATCGAATTAATAGGTCTAGACAGTCCTAGGGTGAATTACTCTATCTCGAGTTATAATTCTTAACCTTAATTGATAATCCCTAATTTAAATTATGGAATTGTGATCTCTCGATTCACAATTGACCCAAAAACTAAATTAGTTCTAAATTATCTAATAACCTACCAGGAACTTATGCTCGATCTCTCGTTACATAATTCTACCAGTTTGATCTAATTCTTTACCTATCAAATCACCTAACTCTCATTAGCCCAATTTGATTATTTTCACTTGGCTCACCCTCTCAGTCTATTGCCAAGTTATATTAATAGCAGAATTAAATCACAATTAAATCAATAAAAACACAATCAATCAAACTTTATTAATCTCAAAAATCAAAATCCCAAAGGTGAGCATAAATAAAAACTCAATATTCAACACAACCTATTCTCAACACTTATTTCAATTCTATATATGAATAAAATTGAAATAATCGGAAAATACGTCAGGAATGGAATTGCGGAGGCAACGACAGCGGGAAACCACCTATTTCAGGAAGTACGTTGCGTCAAGCTTCTTCTCCGTGTTTCTCTTCCTTTGTCTCCTTCCTTAATCTCTCGATTTCTCTTTAGGTTTTGCCGGAATTGGCTAACGTGAAGGCTCTCCTTTTCAGACTCTCCAAAGCTCCTGCATCTGTCTCATAATGATGTATTTATACTTTGGACACTCTAGGTTAAAGTCAGGGTCGAAACGGTCCGAAAAATCTTCCCAAATTCGAGTTTTTACTTCAGCTTAACGCAGGCCATGATCGTGTCCTAATGTGCACGATCATGGCTTGAATGGAAGCTCTCTGTCATGACCGTGCCCAAAGTGAACGATTATGGTTTGGCTGCTCTGGCTCGTCCCTTTTTGTCACAATCGTGGCCCGCTGTGCCACGATCATGGGCTATGTTTTTTTTTGCCTGAAACTCTTCACAACTTCTTTGTTCTTCGCCGTTTACCCTAAAACACTAACAAACACATCAAGGTACCTAAAAAATATAACAATTAAGCTCAAAGACTCATACTGTAACACCTACATACCCCCTAGGAGGAAATGCAGGTGCTACACAAAATAGAACCAAAGTAATCCAATACATACTAAAGCATTTCTAGAAACTCAAAGAGCATACATTTCATTCGTCATTACTTGGGTCATACTCAGAACATAACATACACATTATACTTATTTCATACAAGCCTTAATCCAATTCCAAACTGTATTAAGGTTTTTACAAGCCATTAAGTAAAGCACAAAATACAACATATCTTATTACATTGAAGAACAACTAAAAAAAACTGGACATTTCTAAAACAAAACACAATCTTCATGGCCACTGCGGTTGTTATTGTCCCAGTCTTCATACCTTCCTATCTGAACCTACATGAGGCAAAACCACCGTGCTAAGCATAAAGCTTAGTGGGGAAAAAAAACTAAATAAGATATAGGTTAACAACTGTTTCAAACAGTCATCCAAACATTCACATATTCAAAATCACATCAGATAATAAGCAGTGTTTACTCATCCATTTCCAAACCGAACCAAAATATCATGAATCTCAGAACATATCAAAACAGGTCACACATTTACTTCAGCGTAAAACTCACCAATTTCAAAATTTTAATTTTAACATATCAGATAAAACTTGTCTGTAATAAACAGAATTTGCTTATTTCAGAATAGAGCTCAGATATTTAGATCAAAGCTTATTTATATCAAAACTGAGCATATAATAGAATACAAAATAAGTTAGTCTGTTAATCCTTTATACAGAAGTGGGTAACGGGACTAATACAGGAGATACTGTGATTAGTATCACAGAACAGGAGAGACTTATGTCTCAATAACAGGAGACACTGAAGTGTCAGTAATAGGAGATACCGAAGTGTCAGTAACAGGAGACACCGAAGTGTCACAAGCCATTAAGCAAAGCACAAAATACAACATATCTTATTACATTGAAGAATAACTAACAAAAACTGGACATTTCTAGAACAAAACACAATCTTTATGGCCACTGCGGTTGTTATTGTCCTAGTCTTCATACCTTCTTATCTGAACCTACATTGGGCAAAACCACCATGCTAACATATTCATACCAATTCAAATCTCATAACACTTGTATTAATACATACTATTAAGTTTAAAATTCCCTCACATATTTAATTCCGAATTCCAACTCCAAAGAACAAGCCAATCATACGTGTATTGCCATAAATATGTAACATTTCATCTAGGGTATATATTGGGGCCTTACAAATACTAACCCATAAAAACACTTAAACACACAAACTAACACAATTAAAACCTGTATACACACTCAACACTCAAATTCATACTAAATATATAACAAATTAAACTCTAAAACACGATGCAATTGACAACTATCAACATCCCCACAAACATTTGCTTGTCCTTAAGCAAACAAAACAACAAACATAACAAACACAACAAACACGAAGCACACAATGCAAAAATGAGACAATGGCTACAAATTCATGAAACAAATTTAACCTTGAACACAATCTGACAAGTTATATCTAATTATTAACCTGCAAAATCTATGTATAAGGGCTTTGAACTAAATATACCAGTTCGTTAGGATCTAAGTGCTAATTCAATTACCCTTTTCAATTGTACACACACATTAATAATTCTTTAGTCCTTCAGACTCTGTAACTGTCCCTAAGTACATTTTCATGAAATTCAAGCTTATTACAAGTCCAGTAGGTTTTTATTAAGAACACACTTTTTTTTATTTAATTTTAAACCACGAACTTAGTCTTTTACTCGGAGGCAAACATTGGTGATGAATGTTGATCTAGTTACTCGACTAAGTCATTTATTAACAGCTTGGTTGAAATATCATTATAGACTTTTGACATGAAGGCACACATTTGTATTGCGTGTTGATCGATTCGGTTACTCAACTATTATCATATTTTCAACTAGCTACTAGCTCTATTCATAACCCGAAGGTCAGCGAAATAGTAATTTATTAACAATTTTTTCCTACCTTGTTGTTTTTTAGCTATTCATTTTCATGAAAAATACTAGTTAAGCTAATTAAGTTAAAAGGCCTTAAATTATAGATGAATTTAACAACTTAAAGGGTGCTAAATTTACACTAAGTCCTAATTAAGCTGTATATTTATCCAAAAACCCTAATTCACTAATTTTGCGAGCTAATGACCATTTACAACCTAATAGGCTATGTTCAAAATTAAATAAATTTCACTTTATCTAAGCCATTGACACATTCATACAGTTCACAAAATGCAACCTAACACTATCATACAATATGCAAAATCACACTCAAGGTAAAAATACACAACCCTCCCCACACTTGAATAACACATTGTCCTCAATGTGAGAAGGGTACACAAACACATCACGGGGAAATAAAACACAATATGCAAAAAACATAAGAATAAAATACTAACAAAAATGAAAAGAAAAGGGTTAGAACACAAAACCGTTTATGGTGATAGAGGTGGTGATAACAAAAGTGTTGAGACCAAATCTGCTTGACATCGAGAGTGTTTCCCTATCTTATAAGTGATTCAAGAGATCAAAGAATTAGCAATCCAAACCGTTCCAAATTGTTCAGACTTATTTAAGAATTTAAAACAAACCTAACCACACAACAATTTAAATCTAACTACTAAACGTGCTAATTTATAGTCATTAGCTTGACCTTCATCCTTTAAAACTCATCCAGGATCAATTATGAGAGGCTTGCTTCCACCCTTCTCACTTAGCATTAGTTTTGTAGCTTGTGAGTAAGCTACAAATTGCAAAATGATCAGAAAGATAATATTGATAAGGTTGAGAAAACCAATTAATTTCATCAATGTCCTTCTCATTAATAAATTGTCAATAAAATAGGGAATAACGAAACTCCCTGAACCTTCTATCGAATCTAGCAGTTTGTCCTGTATGGAAGTGAATTGCTCTCCTTCTTCCTCAATCACCTTCTTTTCATCAACCTCTTCTGCTTTTCAAATAGAGACTTCCATACTTTCTTCAAACTCGATATCTGTTGTCATCTATTCTTAGTCCTCTTATTCTTCAGAAGATTCGAACACATCACTTATCTTAAATGAGCTACTAAACTTTGGATTCTTAATTACATCATTCATGTTGAATGTCATTTGATCATAATCAATCCAAAAGATAGAGTTCTTTTCTTGAACATCTCCCTAAGATTTTTCGATGGTCACATATGGTATATCAAGAACTGGTGAATAAAAGAGAGGGTTGACATTCTTTTCTTCTATCTCTTCTATGATTTATTGGTCTACTCTAAGGTTAGGTTTAGCTTGATTTCTCACTGGTTTTTATAGCTCTACCCCATTCTTAAGTGTGATAGCCTGACATGGCTCTATTGAATTTATTTTCAAGTTGTGCAGATAGTTTTCCACACTTTACTTACAAAATTTCCTAGAAAGCTGGCCTATTTGAACCTTTAGATTATGAATAGAAGAAGCATGCTCTTCTGCTACTTACTTAAACTTCTCTTCCAATCTCTTCTGGTTCTCTTCCATATCTGTGAGCTTATCCATAATTTTGTCCAGCTTGGAATCCCATGAACTAGATTCATTATGTTGAAATATAAATAGGTTTTGATGTTCCATGTGAGTACTTTCATTGTTAGACCAATAGAAATCTGGGTGGTTCTGCCACCCCTAAGTGTACAGGTTTACATAAGGATGATGATTCTCCTAACCAAATTGAGGCTCACTGAATTTCGCAAACGTCCCCTGTTCCCTATAATATACATCCTCTATAGTCGTTCTTTTTATCTCTTCTTAACATTCAACTCTTCAGATGTCTCATTCTCACTCTAAGAATTCTTGATGTGTCTTTACCTTACGCCTCAAAATATTTTTTTTAAAAAACAAAAGACCTTAAACTAAAGAACTAAACTAATCGCCCCCCTGATAATAGCGCCAAAAACTTGATTGAAAAGTTATACATGCTAAGTTTTAATATTTATAACCTTGGTAATTTTCGTAAGCACACGGGTCATTCGTGTGGTACCTAAGGTATCGATCCCATGAGAAGGGCTAAGCTAGTCCTAAAATCTAAGGTCTTACTAAACTAAAATAATTCAAAATAAATAACTAATGCAGAAAATAAACCAATCAAATAATTAATTTTAATAATTGAATTGCTGAAATCTAAATAAGATAACAAGTCACACAAATCAATCCTAAACTAACCTAGAAACTATCAAGTGAGAGAAAGGGGTTTTAATCCAAAATTAACGAAAACCTAATCAATTGTGCAATTATCGAATTAATGGGTCTAGACAGTACTAGGGTGAATTACTCTCTCTCAAGTTATAATTCTTAACCCTAATTGAGAATCCCTAATTTAAATTATGGAATTGTGATCTCTCAATTCACAACTGACCCAAAACCTAACTTAGTTCTAAATTATCTAATAACCTACCGAGAACCTATGCTAGATCTCTTGTTACACGATTCTACCGGTTTGATTCAATTCTTTACCTATTAAATCACCTAACTCTCGTTAGTCCAATTTGATTATTTTCACTTGGCTCACCCTCTCAGTTTATTTCCAAGTTATTAAGAGCATAATTAAATCACAATTAAATCAATAAAAAACACAATCAATCAAAGTTTATTAATCTCAAAAATCAAAATCCCAAAGGTGAGTATAAACAAAAACTCAACATTTAACATAACCTATTCTTAACACCTATTTCAATTCTATACATGAATAAAATTGAAATAACTAGAAAATACGTTAAGAATGGAATTATGGAGGCTGCGACGGTGGGAAACTACCTGTTTTGGGAAGTACGTCGTGTTAAGCTTCTTCTCTGTGTTTCTCTTCCTTTGTCTCCTTCCTCAATCTCTCAATTTCTCTCTAGGTTTTGCCAAAATTGGCTGACGTGAAGGCTCTCCTATTCAGACTCTCCAATGCTCTTGCATCTATCTCATAATGATGTATTTACACTTTGGAAGCTTTAGGTTAAATTCAAGGTTGAAACGGCCTAAAAAATCTTGTGAAATTCGAGTTTTTGCTTCAGTCCAACACAGGCCACGATTGTGGCCCTGCCTACTATGATCGTGGCCAGCACCTAACCCTCTCTTGTCACTATCGTGGCCCAATGTGCACGACCATGGCCCAAATGGAAGCTCTCTGTCACGACCATGCCCAAAGTGTATGATCATGGCCTAGCTGCTCTGGCTCATCCCTTTCTGTGACGATCGTGGGCTATGTTTTTTTTGCCCAAAACTCTTTGTAGCTTCTCCGTTCTTCGTCGTTTACCCTAAAACACTAACAAACATACCAAGGTACTTTAAAAATATAACAATTAAGCTCAAAGACTCGTACTAACCCATTAAAACACTTAAACACACAAACTAACACAATTAAAACCTAAATAAACACTCAACACTTAAATTTATACCAAATACATAACAAATTAAACCTTAAAACACAATTCAATTGACAACTATCACCATCTACCCACTTCTACAGGCGGCCTTCCCTCTGGCCCCCGGCCTGTGATTTATGAGCCATGGTCTGGCCTAGCCCATCTATTCACGAGCCAAATTCCCATGACCCGTGGTTTGGTTTGATCGAGTCAAACCTGTTGACTATGGGTCGGGCCAATATTGAGATGCCTACCTGTGAGTATATATTATGTTCGTCCTTAGTAGATGGTAAGCCATCCTAAAACGTGGTCATAATGCAAGAAGAGAACCTAAGGAAGAGAAGATAATCAGGCCTAAGTCATAGCTGTGACTATTTAAGTCACAGGTGTGACAGGTGTGGGGATAGTTAAGACATAATAGGCATGGGGAAGAATATAGGCCATTGATGAAATTGACAGTGGAATGGAATTTTGTGGTTGTCCATCCCATTCATCCTTAGTATATATATACTTAATAAACAGCTTAGTATACCCCTAGAATAGGACACTCGGGTAGTAGAAAATTGTCTTACAGATACTTGTACTTTCTATTGTTCTCTCACAGGAAGCTTGAGGATACAGATAAGGAAACTAAGATGAGTAAGTGCTACTAATTTAGAGGAGTAAAGCTTGAGGATACAGATAAGGCAACTAAGATGAGTAAGTGCTACTAATTTAGAGGAGTAAAGCTTCCAATTGAGGACATAGTTTGGTTACTGTGTCAAGTGGGAATTCTATTGATAAGACTCTCTCTTATCCTTTAAAGTGTGTCTCTTCTCTTGAAAGAAATGGTCCATAAAATTGTTGAAGAATAGTTTCTTGTTTCTTTCCTATAATTTAGTATAATTGTTAAAGATGGCTATGAATAACCTAGTTTTATATTTGTTTCTATTGATAGTCTAAAAGAAATTTGGTTCATTTAGCCTAGAAGTGAAGATGCTCAGTTATTAGAAGTTTTAAAAGTTAGTTAGATTACTTGGAGAATTCCTAGATACAAGAATTAGTAAAGAAGTTCAAGACAAGGAAAACAAGATGATTTTGAGACATGATGAATGTACAAAAAGACAGTTAGTTGAACATTGACAAGATGGGGGAAAATTTTGAAGTTGAATAATGTAGTTACATATGTGAAGATGTATAAAAAGGACATCATTTAGACCGGTATAATAAAAACAATAAAATGAAAATCAAGATTATGTCATTATCTTAAAATTTCTTTGTATTTTTTACTTTTCTTTTGCCTAAATTAAATAATCTCTTTAATTCAAATCATATTCCAACACTTTTTAACATTTTGGTAGCTTAGATTCCTATTTTCTAAGTTTTCCAAAGTCCATTTATATCGTCGATAAGAAGTTAAGTACAAATTTTAGGAGAATTCCTCAGTAATATACTTGAATTTCAGGTTATCATAAAAGTGATCAACAATTTTGGCACTCCTAATGGGACCATATGCTTGTATAAAGAGTGAAAAAGAAATTGTTGTACCTTCAGTACTGGAGGAAGAGGTCCTTACTATAGTAAGGAACAAATTTTTTGTATCTTAAATAATTAGAAATCTTAAAAAGGCAATGTTGCCTTCATCTAAGTCTCTAGTTGGCAAAAAATTGAAATCACCACAGCCGTCAATAAAAAAAGAAATTATGCATTTTGATGAGATTTTAGAGCTAAAGTTCAATATCTGTTGTTGAAGCAATCAAAATGCTAATAGAGAAGGTGGACAAGCTTTCTACCCCTTTAAGTATAGATCGTTGAACAAATTCTCCCTTTCTAGCAAGGTAAGTCTTTGAAGGGCTCGAGGGGTATCCTACACTAAATGCTATAGAAGTTGGTGAATGTAGTCACCCTCTAACTTCTTTTGTTTAAGAAGCATATGTTCCTCCTCATAAAAAAGAGGATATTCTTATTGTACTTGTACGTATTTATCCTAAAAATGAGAGAGGATATTCTTATTGCAATTGAATGAATAATGAAAAACCTAGATCAATGTAATTAATTTGTTAAATTATTTCTTATAATTCCAATCTATATCTATTAAGAGTAATGAAATTAATTTACTCAAGAATAAGCAAATGATTAACTGTGGTGGAATTTGGCAAGCGCTAATCAGGATATGTTTTTAGTATGACTTTAAAACATTTGGCTCATGTTTAGATGATTTATATAGGATTTGGTACTTAATATGAATTATATTTTATTTAGGTGCCTTTTTTAGCTCATAATTTTTTATCCTTATAGTTAGGATCAAATGTTTTAGGTACACTTTGGAATTGAGTTATGAAATAATCTTTTAACATCCTTGTAAGCTAATGAGGTTTAAATGACTCTAAATTAAGTGATTATAAGTAGCAAGTAAGAAAGTGTAAGAAATTAGGGAACATCAAATTTGAATGTTACATACTCAAAGGGAATGAAAAGAAAGAAAGAAATTACAAGAAGAAGAAGAAGAATGAGCATCATAAGAAGAAATCATCTAAAGCCATTTCAAATGACACTACTAGTTTAATAAGTGAATAATTTAAAGAAATGATTCCAATTATAAGCTTTATGACATATGGTTATGAGGTACTTCTAACTCTAATTCTTGTAGTGATTATAATGTTTAAACTGACCTTTATACAATTTGAATATAAATGAATCCAAGATTATGTTTGCTAAGCATTATGAAGTAGATGTATTATTGGGAATGAAACATTGAATAAAGAGATCTTAGCGTAAAAAATTCCATATGAAGGGAAATAATTTGTGTGAAAAAGTAGATAGCATGTTAGGAGCCTAATAGAAATCAAATTATAAGCAAGAAATTTGTTAAAATTATGAAAGCGAAACATCCAATTCTAAAACTATATTTGTGAAGGGAAAGTAATTGCATGATGAGAAGCCTATGCCTAAGTTATTATGTAAGCATATCATATCCCATTTAGATATATAACTAAATATAATCCTAATGCATTATCTTCTTGATATCAAGTTATAAGAAAGGTCCATGAATATAGTAGATCTAAAATGAATGGAATTTAAATAAAAAATCCAATATCTTTATGCAAGTACAAAATTCAAAAGG
The DNA here is from genome assembly GCA_027563885.1 of Erythroxylum longipes. Lineage (NCBI taxonomy): Eukaryota > Viridiplantae > Streptophyta > Magnoliopsida > Malpighiales > Erythroxylaceae > Erythroxylum > Erythroxylum longipes. Next base: position 7,633 of record JAOQMS010094327.1, on the reverse strand, counting down.
CATGCAACAATCGTATGCTTCATACAAGCATCAATATCATAAAAGAAGTACAAGAAAAGATCATTATCACCATACACAATATGATAAATAAAGAAACATAACTTTTTTTTAAAGATTATCATAAGCCAAACCATAAAAAGAGCTTATAATATGTTAAACTAAATACTAAGCCTTCTACAACATAAGAAGGGAAGTTTGTATCATGTATATATATAGAAGACCTAGAACTTCATACATGCAACATTGCTACATATACTTTTATGGGGGGCACTAAAAATTATTTCATATCATATGAGATGATATTTTTATGGTTAATATGACTATATTAATAGGAATTTCTTTCTAAAACATATCCTATTAAACAATCCATAAGGAGATAGGTTAAAAAGAAATCAATAACTAACTCTGAAAGACCAAATTATTATTTGGATACCTAAAACCAATTTATTTCTTTTAGTGAAATGATTGATATATTTAACTATAAATGTTAAGCAAAGACATTGGTATAGGAAGGTCGATTATTGAACCAAGTGAGAGAGAAAAGGAAGTAGCATTTAGAAATTTATAAAAGAAGGTAACCACATGTTTTTTTAATTGAATTGTTACATAAAGAGGTCACCATCTTATATGTGTATTGTATATAATAGCTTGGCATATATACCTAGAAGAAAAAGAATTTTTGCAAATACCTAGGGGAGTTAGATTTTATGGAAAAAGGTACATTTATAAAGTGAAATTTATCTTTAAAAATTCAATTTTCTAGTAAGAAGGTATTGAAGGTGATAATGATATTGATTTTTCTCTAAAATACCCTTTTGATGTTGACAAAAAAGGCGGATAAGGTGAAAATAAAACTTGATTATTTCAATTAAATAATGGATGAAATAAGGGGGAGTTTTGCATTTTGTATTGCTTTGATATAGATGGCATATTTACAAGTGATCATATCTTATTTTTTTCTCTTGATGTCACCAAATATTTTGTGAACATTAAAAAGAAGGGAGATTATTAAACCAAAGGAGGTTCCAATTAATTATTTAGGGATAGTAAAACATGTTACTACTGTTGAATTTGTCTTTGGTGTCTATTAAATAGAAAACAGACTCTTAGTTTTACGCTCAAAACTGTAAGTATACGAGTCGTGACTTATAGTAATAAGTGGATATCAATCCCACAAGAATTATGCTTAGGCATTGCTTAATTCAGATTATTCTTTGTTTAAGAACCAAATTTTTTAATGGAAATAAAATCGAAATTTAAACTAAATTAAACAACTAACAAAACACAAATGATAACTCAAAAATGCAAAAACTTGGAATTCAAGATTTTTACAACTAGAGATCACTTTTTCCTTATCTTATCTCCCTCCTATTTTATTAATTGAATTGTGCTTCACCTAAGATGTCCTAATGTATTAACTACCCTCTCTCAAAGTGTAATTAATTGCCCCTATCCAAATTAAATGGAGATGATTAAACAATCTCTCAATCTATAAAATTAATCATATGGGTGATTAATTAAATTAGCTAAGATCTCTCTCTAACTAATCAATTAACTTGATGAATGTAGGTCTATAAGGTGCTAATTCTCATTGTACAATCCTACATAAACTACCCAACTTAATCTCTCAATATATTGCAAGGCGTAAGTACATCATTCATTCAAATCAATAAAATAGGAGTTCGACAATAAGTTCAAAAGTAATCTCTACAAATAAATTAGCCACTTATGATGTTAATAACATCCCCAACAATCAAATGATTTATTATACAAATGCTAGAAGAGAAAAAGCGAAAGAAATCTAAATGAAGCAAACTCCTCTTCTTTGCCCAAATATGGAGAATTTGGCATTGGTATGCTCTTTTCCCAATTGTGAATGAAAAACCTTGAATCTCTCCCTCTCCCAAGACTCTAAATCTGCGTTTTTACTTAAGGAGACAAGTCTCTACCGATCTCCGCTAAGCCCTAGGGGTTTATAACTTTATATAGTTAAGAAAACCTAAAAAATAAGTGAACCCCACGTACATCTTCGGATTAGACATCCCACGATTGTGGGAATTGGCATGAAACTCACGATCGTGGGTTCTTGCATTATAATTCCTCCTCTTCTCTACTCCTCTCTTGTTCTCTAGCTCAATGAAAAAGGTTGCCACCTCCATTCCTGCATCAAAATAATAAATTCTTATCCTAAATCAATATCAAACATAAAAGAACACAATGAAGATCAAACTAAACAAAAACATACAAAATAAATCCTAAAACATAACAATAATAACCTATTATACAAGAAACACATGCCAAATACTTGGAAAACACACACTAATTCACAACTATTATTTTCCTAATTAAATTTGTCAAAGAATCAAGCAATATGTGACACTATAAGAAAAACTGGTTTTAGCGACGGAAGTTACCGATGGAAAGGGTCATAGGAGAAATGGCTGTAGGTAAAATTTTATGATGGAATTGTAATTCTATCACTAAATTTCTTAACGGTATCATAATTTTTGTAGGTAAATTTATCAACGAAACTACAATTTTTGTCACTAAAATTACAAATGGAATTAAAATTTTAGTCTTTAAATTTGCCAACGGAATTACAATATCTGTCGCTAATTTCTTGATAGAATTTCAATATCTGTAGGTAATTTTAGTAATGGATAAACAATATCCTCGTTAAATTTACCTAATTTACCTATGAAATATTGTAATTCTGTCGGGAAATTTACCTATAGTAATTTTAACTACCATTTCTCACTTCCTACTTAAATTTTTTGTTGATAATCTATTGATTTTTTCGATATTTAATTTCTCTAAATAATATAATCTTAATTGGCAATATAATGTAAGGATTATCCTGAATGGTAATACAATATAAAAATTATAATGTACATCAATAAGTATCTTGAAAATAATTGTAAATTAAAAATTCATAAAAACGTAAGAGTAGCAAGACTTCAAATAAAATCCAATTAAGTACTAAAATATTATAAATCTAAGCTATGCAATTAGTGAAGGCAGATGATTTGACTACTGAAATGAGGTGTTGCACCTCCACTTCAAGTCATTTATCTCATTACGAAGCTGGTCTATGTAGTCCATCTCAAGTCTCCATTGCGCTCTCAAGCTTAACGAATCTCCCGCTAGATGTGACCGCCTACTAGATTCAGCTGTACTGGATATGGAGGATTGTAAATAGCATGTGTTTGTAAAAGAACCTAAGCTAAAAATCCTTCTACGACAGTCCCTACCACTAATTCCATCAAAATATGTTTGACTCTCTTCAATACTTTCAGAGTTCTGAGACTTTCATTCAATGCTTTCTTGTATTTGGTCTTATCATTATAATTGTTTATGTTAATAAATGATAATTTTTAACTAATTTTATTTATCAAATTAGTATTAAAGTATAAATTTTAATACATTAAGTTGTCTGCATTAGGTGTTGAAGAAGGTCATACTATCATGCTTCTTAGTGTGAGTGTGTAAAAAGAGCTATCGTAGTGTAGGCTTTGTGCCTATAAACTTTTCTTACATTAGAATAAAGTGTTATAAGTGAACTAAAATTTACAAAAATTTCAGTAGAGTTTCCTCTATTTTTATCATATTTACCTCCTATTAAACAAAAAAATTTTCTCAACAACACAGTCACTCATGGAAACAAACATTTATAAAATTATCATTCTCCATAATAAATATATATTTTCATTCTAAATTTCATACATCAAACTACATTGAAATTAAATGTCATACATTAAAGTACAAAAGTTAGAATATAAGTGTAAACTTTAGATACTTGCAAGTTTCTCTATATATTCTTGGTCGATCATAGATCTTCCAGTGTGTATGGGTAGACTCTATCCTTTCGGTCCTCCCAGTTTGCTTGTAGAATTGTGCTCTGAAATGGAGATTTGCCTCTGGTGTTGCCCAGTACTGCTACCAATGACTCCATATTTCTTCAGATATATAAAGAGGTCGTACACCATTCTTGTTTATCGATTAAGAAAGTATCTATAACACACTCTATACAACATTGAATTTTGAATCCCAAAAAAATCTTCATTAAAAAAGACAAAATACTATAAGTACTTATAAACTACAATATTTATCTAATTAATGTATAAAATTAGATAAAATAAAAATATTAAAGAATTTATTTTTTATACCTCAAACTTGTGATAATAAAAATTCTTCGTCCTTTAAGAGATATTCTTCCATATATAACCCTCAAGTTCTATCTTCTCCTTAAACTTAGATAAGATTTTTTTTAGCACATTCCAAATGGAACCAACCTAACATATAAGCTATTTTAGATCATTTTCAAATACCTATAACTTTAGTATAAAGCTATGGTGTTATCAGGTATTACAAAATTTTTTAAATTTCACTCATAAGTTGTTGACAATTGTAATGTAACTTCTTCCATCAACTCACTTAACTCTAGGTTAGAGCCCACTCCTTCATCTGCAACATTTACCCCTAATATCTCTGCTAGCATAGATTTAGATTCTGGTCTAGGAGTAGGGGTGCAAGATGGTGGAGCAAGAGTGCTAGATGGTGTAGCAGTAGGTAGGCAATATAATTCTATAAGGACTGTAGGTAGGGAAGGTAATGCCTCATTTGGAAGTGCACTAGTTGGACGTGTAGCACCTAATTCTGTAGCATTTGTAGAATATGATGCTTCACCTAGACGTGCACTGGTTCCTCCAAATGGTGATAACCTAACCTTTGGCCTCAACATATCCTTTTTTTTCTCTTCTATGGCATATTTTAACATGAAATTTACATTTTATTGATTGTTACACTAATAGAACAATATAAATGAAATTTATAATAATATATTACTGATTCAGTAATAAATTTATTCATATAATATTCTATTACTCGCACAAATTAATTGCTATTATCACTTAATTATAAATCAAAATCATCATCATCTTCTTTTTTTTAAAGAATCAGAATCAAAGTCAAGCTCCTCTTTAGACATCTCACTCTCTGTAGATTCCTCATCCTCTCTAGATGAAATTTCAACATATTCATTATTTAGATCGTTCAAAGTTTCATTCTTGTCATATATTACACATACATTTATTTCATGAACATCTTCCTAAAACGCTTCACTTTCAATTTTATTATTTTCTCCTTTTCCATGCAATTCAAAAACACCTTTACGTTTTACTTTGAAAGCAGCCAACCAATCTGACTTTTCTCATCTTAAGCTGGGAAAAGGGATATAATACACCTGGGTCACTTGCATTGCTAACAAGAAAGGTTCAAATTGTCTAAATCTTTTTCGCTTGTTGATTTCAACTAGATTGTATCGACTATGCACTTTTGTTCCAACATTAGGCATTGGATCAAACCATTCACACTTAAACATCACACTTTGTTTTATTGGCAATGTGGGGTAATTAATTTCAAGTATCTCAATAATGTTATCATAGTAATCCATCAATTTTCCTTGTATACAAACCCCATTATTTGCTGTTGTCATGCTATGAATATGATATTTTGTATGAAAATTTTATCCATTAACAAAATACACTAGATACAATTTAACAATTTACAAAGAACCCATCACAAAATCATATATGACCTTGTTCTCTATCGAATTTTCTAAGGCCTACATTAAAAAAAATATAAAATAGTATAACGTCATTTAAACACTTTGGTTTGATAATTCAACCTTTTCAATTATTGCAAGTCACAACTTACATATTTCTCAAACCATCGAGGAATGTGACTTTTAGCTTCTTTATTGAAACCATCCTGTGCTTTTTTGGGCATTAGCTCATGTAACCATGCCTTGTATAATCAAAAAGAATTATTACATATTTTAGTTGTGAACACCATTCACCTCGAAAAGCCAAATAATCAATTTCAAAATTAACTTAAACTTACTGCACCTAAGGTTGAATCTCTTAGCAATTTAATAAATTATAACCATGGACAACCTTTATTTCATCTTCTGTTAATATTCTTGTTGTTAAGCGTCCATATGTTCGTCCAGGATATGTGAAAATGGATAAGTTACCATCAAAATCACACATGACAATCACGACTATTAATCCTAAATAATTTGTACTTCCTTATGTCCACATACCTTGCTAAGTTCGAAACATAAGGGAAACTTTGGACTTTTTAACCATTCACAAAAAATATCCATTTGTTTTTATCCAAAGTTTAACATGCTTTTGTATATTTACCTATGTGAATATCTTTATCTAACTCATTCCTTCTACAAAAAAAGTTTTAATTCAACTTGTGATTTTGCATTGTCCTTTGTTCTCCCTTCAATGTTCATTATGGTGTCGAACAAATTATCAAAAAACATTTTTTTCAATATGCGTTAAATCTAGATTATAACATATCAAATTAGTTTTCCAATATGACATATCCCAAAAGATATTTCATTTTCTTCAATCAAAGTTTTTATTAATGCTTCTATTAACTTCTTTAGCTTCAAGTTTTGTAACTTTCAGTAACCCTAATCATCTATCTCCTGCAATATCTCTTCACCAACATTATAAGGGGGAGGAGTTGTTTGTACCATCCTATTTTTAATGAACTTTTGTTTATTGTGTTTAGATGATCTGGAGGAAGAAATTTCCTGTGGTTGTCAAACCAAGATGTTTTGTCTCTGTTGGGAAGATAAAACGCATTAAAATCATTTCCATAGTAAAGGCAAGCCAATTTTCCTACTATGGTCCATCCAGACAACATAGTATATGCAAGAAAATCACTAATAGTCTACATCAAAGTAGCTCTTAATAAAAAATTTTGTTTAAGAAACACATCATATGTCTCCATACCAAATTCCCAAAGATGATGCAATTCAGATATCAATGGTTGTAAGAATACATCAATTTTATACTTTAGATTCGTAGGCCCTGGCATAATCATTGTCAATAATATATATGCCTCATTTATACATATCCATGGAAGCAAATTATAATTAGTAATTATGATTAGCCATGATGAATATTGTTGGTGGGATTAACCAAAAGGTTGGAATCCATCTATCGACAATCCCAACATAACATTTCAACTTTCAACTGCAAACTCAGAATAGGTGTTATTGAAATGTTTCCATGTGAGTACATCCAATGGATTGGATTTCTCACTTAAATCCTCCCAAATAAAATGAAAAGTGATATAGAAAAGATTATAAGAAATTCCTTTGGAATGGTGATCCACATAAAACTCAGGAGCTGAAATATCTTGGAAAGATTTATATCACTCCAAAAAATAAGGTGGACTTAAGATCAACTCAATTAAAATTTCTTATAAAGTTATACTCACCACAAGAATAGGGAAGCTACTAACTGATAAAGGAAACATATGGATCTAGTGGATCTAACTAAACATCTAAATGGTTAAAGCTTCTAGGGAGTGAAATGTAATCAAAACTTTTAATAAACATAGATTAACTTATTGAGGATGAGAGGAAAATTTTGCTTTTAAATGCATCATTGGGGATGAGAAAAGCACCAACATCTAGTTTGATAATTGAAGTAATTTGGGCTACCTATTGATAGGTGTGCATTAGGATATGCTTTTATAGGTAATTGGCATGTGTTTTCTAGCATAATTGTTGTTTATTGTTCTAGTTTAGGATTCATTTTGTATGTTT
>JAOQMS010094308.1:0-10951 GCA_027563885.1 Erythroxylum longipes | reverse complement strand
TTTATATGTTTCATTAAAAATCCATACAAATCACTTAATTATTATTTTATTTTAGACTAGTTAGTAGTTTATGTTTTTTGGTCTACACCACTTCCTTGAAGGATCATCTCTTACTCATTATTGCATCACTCACTAACGAAAGTTGCACTTATGTTAGTCTTGGGTAATAGATTAGTGATAGAAAGTTTAAAATAAGTAATATTCATTTTAATTAGAGATAAAGCTCCTAAAGTTGATGTATTTAATATATCCTTTTATAAAAAGACTTGGGTTATCATAGGTAATGACATTAGTAAGCAATATATGAGTACTTCAATTAAGGAAATTATTTAAGAAACTAACTTAAATTTAGTAACACTTATCCTTAGGTTATCTAACCTATTTGTTTTACATAATTTCACATCCAATCTTCATACCTCTTTTTCTTCTTGACTATTCCATATTCATTTTATTCTCATATTGAGTATGCCAAATCCTTTTTAGTTGAAAGGAAAGGATTTACAAGTTACTTAATAAAGTGATATCAAAATTGCTAATATGAAGACGAAAAAATGAACTACCTCTTCTTATTAATGAATTATTATATTCTTTCCTATAGAAAAGAAGAAGACAACATCTTGATAGCTTAAGAATTAATGGAAGGCTATCGTATAATGAAAGGCATAAAAGGAGTAGACCCTATGAAAGCCCTTGGTTCAACTGAATATAACTTTAAAATCTAATCTTCAAGCATTTGAATTTCCAAAAACATTTATTAACCAGATCTCTATTTTCTTCACCATACTATCGTTTTCCATCCTTCCCAATAGGGAACTAACCACAATAATCTAAGTATAAAAGAAAAGAATTAAGAAAATGTGACCCTTCATCATCATATATATGCATCTTAGTTAAGGAAGTATTGATCAAATAATCAAGAATAATATTAATGATGTGAGTGCATTTGAATTCCATAAGAAATGTGAAATCTAAAAAATTAGTTTACTTATCAATTGCAGATGACTTGCTTATATTTTTCCTTATTGATATAAATCATATATCATAATCTAAGAATTAAATACTTTAAGATGTTATTTGTTTTAAAGATCAATAGTTGATTTGATTTATTTAGATTTATTAATTCACAAAATATGGTTCATTAACTTTATATAATATTACCAACTAAATATTTTAGCCTATTATCTCATCTAAGATATCTTCAAATAATCATCACTAACTACATATTTTGTCCTATTATCTCATCTAAGATATTTGGCATTAAATGTCTTCCTTTGATTCAATGAATTGAAAGTAATATTTTTAATTAGACTAATAAGTTATTATCATATGATGGTATACTCCAATTGATCATGTTAATCCTTAGTGTTATTATATATTTTAGTTTTCTCATCTTCCACTTCCAGTTAGAGTCATCAAGGTAATTAAGCAAAAAACAAAAAACTTTCTTTAGCTAAGATTCTCCTATATTCACAAAAAAGCAAGGTCAATTTGAATGATATTTACAAACATCTAGAAAATGGATCTATAAATATATATTCAGAGAAATAGCTTTTAGAATATCAAATGAAAATAAAAAAACTCCTAAGATAGATAAACATATTTAGGCTAAGGTCAACTTCAGAAAATAAAAGTTTCCACTATAATATAAACGTCATAACGAATTCCCTTTCGTTTGATTAGTGGCACCCCCTAAGACCTTTAACACACCATCACTTTACAAGATCTTGTATTGAAGCACAAATTCCTTTTAACTTTTAAGTTAGGCTCAATAATGAGTCAAGTTGCTAGAATTGGCCTCTTGCAGTTACCTGAACCTTAGCTCATATTAAGCATATATGCCACCTTTTCCTTGGAACATAAATAAGCCAACCTAAATCCATTAGACCCTTCACTCTTTAATGGATTTGACCATCAAATGTGCTTGGAAGTTGTTCAAATTTAAAGGATTAAATTGAATAACTCAATTTGCTTTAAGAATTGTTCCAAAAGTTATCTTTATTTTCTTGATGGCTCTCTAGTAAAAATTGAAAACTAAGGACACTAAGTTATCACTGATAAAACCTTTTCCTCTTTTCAAATAAAGGAATAAATGCCGCAATCATCTAATCTTCCAATCCTTGTACTCTAACTCAATGTGGATAATTATTATCCATAACTTTAACCTTCACATCAACAACCAAGTTAGGTGCAAAATTTAAACAATTAATTTTTCCTTGTATTTTATTATATTTTAATTTTTTATTTAAAAATATATGAAAATACAAAGTTACATCTTCGATTAATAGTTTTACATTTATCTTAGTTTAAATTTATTTTTATTCCATTTTTTATTTATGTTTTTATTTTATGTATTTAGGTGAATTTTAAAAAATTAATTATATAAATTTTACTCTATATATATGGTTTTGTTTTGTATTCGTTTGTTTATATTAGTCCCTAAAGGAACTAAAAAGGGGGGTTAATTAGATCCTTGTGAATTTTAAGAACCTTTTTCCTAATTAGATCCTTGTGAATTTTAAGAACCTTTTGCCACTTACACTGTGATTTAAAATCTGAAGCAAAAAATGTAATATTCATATAAGTATAATAAGTAAAAGAGAACATGGAAAAAAGAGTGTAAAAAGTTTTATAATGGTTCGTGGTCACCTTTTGCCTACATTATCTCCCAAGCTCATTTGGGATTTTCCATTGTCTACTTCTTACAAAGGTGAAGAAAAACCTTGTATAACCTCTTTCTTTACTTAGGTAAATACCCTTTACAAGCTTTTAGAGATGAAAAATAAATTTCGATGTTTGATCAATCTAATATGCATTAAGAACAAACTTTAATATCCTCGTTACTTGCTCACTAAAATGCTTTTGGGATCAATTTTAATTATAATAAACGCTATAACACTTTTAAATGTTGGAAAACTCTCTTAAAATATATTATTGTATCAATAAAATGTCATAAAATTATCGCTAAAATGTTTTAAAGATGAATAGGGTTTTCTGTGAGATACCATTAATTCGTCTTAATGATTGAAAAGATGTATGCAATAAATAAAATATGTTGGTCTACGATGAGCATCTAAAGCATTGACATAACCAAGAGATATAAGAAAGATTATACTTATATGTACATACTTGGAATGCCTTAAATCTTCCTTGGTCATGATTTAGTCCTTCATTTAAATGGACTTGAAGCTCATAAGCTTATTTAATTATTCCATCTTGTATTTAATGAATATTTGATGGTCATCATTGCTCCGGGGCCTTTATAAAGTATATCTTGACTTAATTTAGTACATGTCTTCATTTTTTAAATAATTGAGAAGAAAAAATTATTAGCAGTAATTATATCTTTATTATCTTTACAATATGGATCGGAAGCTTATCCTTACCATCTTCTCCTTTTTAATGATGACAAATTATGTTATCATATTAAAAAAAATGCTTATTTAAACGCAATTTCCTTATATGTAGAAAATGTGAACATTTAGCTCTTCCTTAATCCATGCATCATTTATATTATCAATTATCAATTGTAAGATTAAAAATTAATCAATTTTTTTATTCAAGAGTAAATATCATTATGATTTTAGAAAATATAAGAAAAAATCAAGTGACATAATAGAAGGTTCCATCTAGGCTATTTGGTTAATCTAGCCACTCTATTGACCAAACCTTCAAACCATTCATTCATCATTTATAGCACTTCTCTCATCCATTTCTCTTAAATTATTGCATTTAAAGTACTTTATAAAGAATATTAGTAATTAACATATCTAGTTTACATATATTAACTTAATAAAATTCTCACTTCAAATATGAATCATACTTCTAAGTATTGTATCATATAATGAAAGTGAATAGTATAAGATAAAAATAATTTATTAACAAAATTCAAAGTATGAATTCTTTACCTAAGGATGGGGATGAAATATTTTAGACTAAGAACGATAAGTATGTTAGAGTAGTGGCCTAAAGGCAATCTCCTTTAGTGTGTTTTGTACGAAGTTGTGTATGGAATTCATTTTCAATAATAAAGAAAAGAATATTTCATTAACTTGTTGTTCATTATTTATAAATTGATATTGATCTATAAGCAAATTAATGAAGTCCATGATATATGACATAGCATGAAGGAAATTATGATGTGATCATACTACTGAGATTCCTATCATATGCAATTATGTTAGTATCTAAATTATCCTTAGTCATAGGATTAATGAGACTTGACATCATTGATCCAGATAGACTAGCACATGTCAAACTCTTTTATTTGATCAAGCAGTGGATCTTAAAAACTGTAAACATGAGAAGTTTAGAGTTGAGATATGAATGTTTACTAGAGGTAGTAAGTACAATGGATGACCTACCATAAGATCATCACATGGATGTCCTATGCTAATGTCAGTGATAATCTCATCATAGCAATAGTGCAAGTATCCTTAGACTTGAGGTACTCAAGGATATCTTAAATACTGATTATGTGCTTTGACCCCATTCCTTGTTGCCTTACAAAGGTCGCTCATAGGGTGGTGATTGGGTACAGCTTGAGGTATTAGAAAGTAATTGAGTAGTCAATAGAGGATTCACCATTTCTATGATAGCAGAAGATGATACCCATGGCCTCTTGTCAAGGTCATTACTTAGAAATCTCTAGCCAGAGTATATGTGTCATAAAGAATGTCTTCATTGACATATAGAGTAATAAGTCCTAAGACGAGAATTGTTATCACTTGGGCTAGATTTGACGTAGTCACTCTAGTGAGAATTGACACTTTTCCTATACTCATAACCAAGTGGAGTATAGCATGGTGAAAAGACAAATTGCACAGCAATTGTCTATGGGAGTATTCGTGAGATGGTTTGTGACAAACACGATTTTTTCGTCAAATCACTTACTTTCCAGTCAATTGGGGGTTATGATGTGTTGCTAGACGTTGCTCATGACTTGCTTGGATTAAGTGTTAATCCAAGTGGCCCACATAACCGAGAACCTAATAGGTCACACGCATAAGATTAACTCGGAGGATTCATAAAATAGTTTGGATAGAGATGCATTCTATGGAGGGAAATAGAACCAAATGGATCCTGATGAGATTAGGATATGTCCTAATGAGATCACGATGTCGATATTGCTGAAATAGGACTTCGGTGTTTTTTCCACATCCAGGACCCGGTAGGACTAATCCTAGTTTGATTGGATCACCTCAACGTGGAAGAAGAAGGGAGGTTTCTTTAAAGTGATTCACTTATTGTCTTTAAATGATAAAAAAAAAAACAAAAAGGTTAGTAAGATGTTTATAATTGTTTAAATGGTTTTGAAAAGCCATCTTCTCTGCGATTATCATCCATCTCTCTTCATCTTTCTCATCTTCTTCCTTTTCATTCTCTCTACATAATTTTCTCTCCATAGAACAAAGAAAGAGCTAGCACTGTTGTCTTTGTTCTAGCAATTTCTGGATCAAAGAGTTTGATTCGGTTAGTTTCTCCAATCTCTGCGTAGATACTGTTGGAGATGGTCTCTTTTGATCGTTGTGGTTTACGACAACCCAATAAGTAGAAGATCGAAGAACAAAGGAGACTACTCACAAGGTACATGGTTATTATATGAATGATTGATTTATTTAAATGTCATGAATTCCTATATATATGTGTGTTATAAACATGTATGTGAATTGGGAATTTTCACTAGGTTTAATAGTATTTCCTCGTATAGACATATAGATCCTGAACTTAGGGAAAGTCCCGGAACAATTTTTTTTAAATTTTCCATATCATGTGTATATGATGCATGCACCAGGATTTTCCTACAGTGGTATCAAAGCCACTTATGCCCCGTATGAAGGAGAAACCATAACATGTGTGATGCTACCGATTGGTTATGACAGTTGTGCATTCTGATTGTGTAGAATTCAAAATCAACATAGAGATGTTGTTTTTCAAATTTTCTTGCTGATATTTTCTCATAAGTTGTTATTGAATATGTCTGTGGAAGGAAAAATTTTATCAATGTGATTTGATATGTTTTTTCTAGTTAATTCCCTACTGCTCTGGTTACTGTGTTTATTCACATTGCATGAACAAGAATGCTGGTAAATTCGAGAATAAATTCTAGAAAAAAAAGTTAGGATTTGCTTTCACCGCCCTCTTTCTAAGATGTTTATAAATGTCTATGAAGATGGAAAAATGTTTTCAAGGTGATTGAATATTTATTTGAGAATTTCTTGTGTGCTACTGGGAATGTTTGTGTTGAGTAACACAGATTTTGGATTGGCTTGGTTACTGAGCTTGGTTAAGTTTTTCTTGGAACTAAATTCTGAACAAATTCATAGAACATTTTGGGAACATTTTATAGCTTTTTAAATTTTCTCAGCATTTACTGAAATTGTTTCAATGATTTTTTTCAAGCAAAAGACAGAGCTGGACATTTTTGACAAAACTGCTAGACCTGGCTTGTTTAAGTGATTGTGTTTTTTTTGGTTTCAACGTCTCGGATCATTTTTTATGTGATCAAAAATATTTTGTTTGATGTTGTATGCATTTCAAACTAATTTTCTTGAAATTTGGTTTCCAAAAATTTTCAAATGTCAAATGCGTCAAATTAGTGTCTCGTTGGTATATTCAGTTGTCTTGATTGTTTTGGCCGTCACAATTTATATGACAAGTGTTGAAGTAGTCTTGATGAAGCGGAGATTACCTAGAGATACTTAGGGTGATAGTTAAATGTTCTCAAATTATTTGAAAATATAAGAGATTAATATTGTATTAATATATTTCAAGTATTTCATGTTTAGTATGACTAGATATGGAAAGCATGATACAATTAAAGTGTTTAATTGGTACATTAGAGTAGAGGGTATTACACTTGGTATATTGGTATTTTGAATTGGAATTGAAAAAATACAGATTGAGAAATTATCTGATTCCAACATTAGAAAGTAGTTTAGTTCAAGATTGGAATCGAACATCAAATCTTTAGATGCATAACAAGTCACAACCTATACAAGAAAACCTTGTGAGATGGTTGCATTAAAGAATGCATGCTAGGGTTGGTTAGATGGGATGATGGATGGTTATGGATATAAATTCCATATGATTGATGAAACATCCTAAATTATACCATATAGTCATTGTGACTATAATCCTATGACTTAGATGAGACCAGAATATGAAATCCCTCACACATAATATGAAAACTAATGCCTTCTATTAATATGGGGAGAACCAAAACTCTTTTAGAGTTAAGGTTGTTGGGTAAAATCAAGCTCGTTCTATATGGATATGTTCAAACCATGGAAATAAGATTTTTAGAATGGGTCAGTTTTCACTAAAAGCATTGATTTGTTGAGTAAACTCAAGGTCAATGTAAACAAAGGCACAATTGAGTAGCATACATCAAAAGTGCACACATCAAGAGTTGATAACCCAATGCATGTTCATACATCACGAGTTGATAGTACTAGACGATAGTTGCAGCTATGATGCAATTAATATGACCAATATCTACCGATTGACCTAAGATGACTTGTTAGGTAAACCCAAGGTCATTCTTGGTAATGTTGGATATCGACCCACTACGACACTTTGTCATAATTTTTCTTGGATTCATAGTGAGGACTATGGATTCTTTGTAACTAGTGGGAGTTATATGCGTGTCATGCAAGTCTTTATGATCATGCATGTATTTATATTCTAACATTCTTTCTCCCTTCACATTTAGGTTGATTGAAGATGTGTTCCAGTGTAAATTTGCACTCACTTATGGATTCTAAAAAATTGAGTGGACCTAATTTTGTTGATTGGTTGAGAAATCTGAGAATTGTTCTCAGATCTGAGAAGCTAGGCTATGTCCTAGACATTCCACTTCCTGATCCCCCTGCTGCTAATACTTCTGATGAGGACCAGAAGCATATCGTAAGCATCTCAAAGATAGTGACTTGGCTACCTACATTATACTAGCCTCTATATCACCTGAGCTGTAGAAGCAACATGAGTCTATGGATGCTAATACCATAGTGTTTCATCTTAGAGAGCTTTTTAATAAACAAGCTCAGTTTAAAAGGTTTAAGACCTCAAGGCTGCTCTTCATGACTAAGATGACTCCGGAGACGTCTACAGTACAGTATGTACTGAAGATGAATGGTTATATTGAGAGGTTGGCCACCTTGGGTTTTGTTATGGATTATGAATAAAGTATTGACTTAATTCTTGTCAGATTTTTTGATAGTTATTCACAGTTTGTGTTGAAAAATCAGATGAACCAAAGCTCCACGACAATCCCTGAGTTGATCAATCTGCTCAAGACAACAGAGCAAGCTATCAAGAAGGATAGCAAGCCAGTGCTAGTGGTGGACTCTTTTTCTTCTGGTTCAGGAAAAAAGAACCTAAAGAAGACAAGTTCTAAGAAACAAAAAGGAAGTGTAGCCAAAAAGAAACCCAAAGAGACTACACCGAAAGGAACTTGCTTCTATTATGCCAAGAATGGCCACTGGAAGCAAAACTGTAAAGTATATCTAGAGTCTTTGAAGAAGAAGCAGGTGTCAAATGCCCCGAATCCTTCAGGTATGTTTGTCATTGAGGTTAATACTATTTCTGATCATAGCATATGGGTATTAGATACTAGTTATGGCTCACACATATCTAATGATATGCAAGGTCTCAGGGACAGTAGACAGCTCATGAAGGGAGAACTAGACCTGCGCGTGGGCAATGGAGCAAGAGTTGCTACATTAGCTATAAGCACTTATTTTTTGTCAATCCCTAGTGGGCTTATAATTAAACTGGATGGTTGTTATTTTTTACCTGTGTTAACAAAAAGCATATTGTATGTTTCTTGTTTAAATAAAGTTGGCTTCCATTTGAATTTCAATAGCAATGGTTGTTCTATTAGTTTGAATGGAATGCTTTATGGTACTGGTACATTATGCAATGGAATTTACATATTAGATATCTTGCATCCAATTATGAATGTCAACGACATGAAAAGACATAAATGAGATAATTTAAAATCAACTTTAAACCGAGATAATTTAAAATCAACTTACTTATGGCATTGTCGCCTTGACCATATAAATGAGAGACGCATAGCTAATCTCCATAAGAGTGGTAGTTTAGGGTCATCTGATTATGAATCATATGACATGGGTGAATCAAGTTTATTAGGCAAGATGACTAAGTTACCCTTTAAGGGAAAGGGTGAACGAGCGACTGCAGTATTAGACCTAATACATTCAAATGTATGTGGTCCGATGTCCATCCACGCCAGAAGTGGTTTTCCTTAGTTCATTATTTTTATCGATGACTATTTTTGATATGGGTATTTGTATCTGATGAGATACAATTCTTATGTATTTGAAAAGGTCAAACAATTCAGAAATAAAGTAGAAAACCAACTTAGGAAAGGTATCAAGACACTACGATCTGATCAAGGTGGGGAATACTTAGACCGACAATTTTTAGATTATATCAGACATAATGGGATTTTATCTCAATGGACTCCACTTTACACACCACAACACAAAGGTGTGGCTAAAAGGAGAAATCAAACCTTATTGGACATGGTACGGTCGATGATGGGCTTTGCAAATTTACCAAAACCATTTTGGGGGTATGCACTCAAGACACCTGTTTATTTGCTAAACAGAATTCCATCAAATGCAGTTGATGTTATTCCATATGAGATGTGGACTAACAAAAAACCATATCTTTCTCATTCGAAAGTTTAGGGTTGTCCCACTTATGTGAAGAAAATATAGTTAGATAAGTTTGATGCGAAGGTTGACAATTGTTTGATCGTAGGATATCCTAAAGAAACAATGGGATATCAATTTTACCATGCTGAGGAACAAAAAGTGTTTTTTTTCAAAACATGTTGTCTTTTAAAGAAAGAGTTTCTTTTAAAAGAAGACAGTGGGAGCGAAATTGAACTTGAAGAAGTTCAAGATGCTCGAACAGGTGCGGATCAACTACCTAAACTTGAGACTGTGACTCATACAGATGAAGTAACAGTTCAACCTTCTTCAACACAGGAAGTTCGTAGGTCACGTAGGATACGCTCTATTCCCGAGAGATATAGATTTCTCTTAATTGAACAAAATGGTGTATTGCTCATAGAAGATAATGAGCCTACTACCTATGAAGAGATTCTGAAGAGTTCAAAGTCTGAGAAATGGATTAGCACCATGAAATCAAAAATGGATTCCATTTATGAAAACTAAATATGGACTTTAGTTGAGACACGCGAAGGAATAAAACCCATAAGGTGTAAATGGGTTTTCAAAAAGAAAACTGACATGGATGGTAATATGATTACCTATAAAGCAAGGCTTATGGCCAAAGGTTTCCGTCAAAGACAAGGAATAGACTACGACGAGACTTTCAGCCCAGTGGCAATGCTTAAATCCATTAGGATACTCCTAGCCATTGCCACACATTATGATTATGAGGTATGAAAAATGGATGTGAAGACAGCTTTCCTAAATGGAAATCTAGTTGAGGATGTGTATATGACACAACCATAGGGCTTCATCTCCTATGATGGCAAAAAGGTATGCAAGCTTTAGAAATCCATCTATGGATTGAAACAAGCATCCAGGAGTTGGAATATCCTCTTTGATGAGATAATTAAAGAGTTTAGTTTCTCACAAAATTCGGATGAACCCTGTATGTATAAAAAGGTTAGTAGGATTGCAATTGTATTCCTTATGCTATATGTAGATGGCATATTATTATTAGGAAATGATGTCTCTATGCTACAATCTGTGAAGATTTGGTTGTCTAAATAATTTTCCATGAAAGATCTCAGTGAAGTAACTTATATCCTTGGGATAAAGATCTCCCGAGATAGATAAAAAAGGTTGCTTGGTTTTTCATAATCAACTTTCATAGACAAGATGCTAAAGAGGTTTAGCATGGAGCAGTCCAAGAGAGGGTATCTTCCCATGACTCATGGGATAACACT